>JAULBY010017568.1:0-20203 GCA_032358315.1 Ophiocytium majus
GGGGGGGGGGGGGGGGGGGGGGGGGGGGGGGGCGTCAATGGCCACACAAAGAGCTTCAAAAGTAGTGCAGTGTACTATATATAGCTGGCAATCGTGAATGCAACACAAAGGGAGGTTAAACTATGTGGAGCCATGGTAACAATTATCAAAGTACATCACCCAGGAAACCGCTTCGGGATTGGTATATGGTAGCTGGCTTGGCGGACAGTGTGTTGTACCACAAAACCCCAAGAGGCATGCACCAACTGAAACACCATTGAACGGCTGGCACTGCATGTCACACTCTCAGGTTCCCGTGCTCAGCACAAGCCGCGAAATTGACATGCACGAGCCCTTTGAGGTCATTTCTGCGGGCGCCAACCGCACCAGGGCACTTTTGATTGGTGGGTGTCCACCCGGTTAACTGCGCATATGACACCAATTCTGTGTACGGACGATATCTTAGATGATTGAGACTTTGAGTACACCCAGTGGTGGCACGTGCAAAACGTTGTCAGTCACACGTCACACCTGCTGGCCAGCGCATTTGGGCACCTGTGAGAGTAACTGTTGTAGTACTTGGTTTTGGACATGAAGTTGTATCACACAACAGATCTTGGTGCTGGGCCAGTACCTGGGTTTTCCACCCAGGTTTGTTTTACCAATGGCACTGGTGGTGCAAGCGTTTGATGCCCGTTACTGCATGTAATACATGGTACACGTGTACTCGGTCCCCTACCGCACAAGGCCTCCACCGCTGGCACAGCCCTGGTCAACTGCGCCTGAACTTCAGCATTAGCCGCACTGCATGTGAAAATGCACGTATACAGTGCACTCGGGATTTAGTTCGCTTTGATTTTGTGCTGTATGCGGTTTAGTGCGGGGTACACAGACCTGTCACACACCACATGATTTCTGAATCAACAAAACACGATGCCTTATTCGATTTAGTTTGGGTCTTGCTTTAGTGGGGGGTGCTAAGGGGCTGACACCACCCCACACTAAATCGCGAGTGCACTGTAGCTGCAAGGTTAACGTGTCACTGAACAGGCACTGCGCGCGCACTGCCACTGCCGTTCTCGCGCAGGCATCAACTACAATGGTCACACATCTGGGAACCTCGGTGGCTGCCACGTCGATGTGGTCAACATGCGACAGTTTTTGGTGGATCAGGGGTACGACGACTCTGACGACGGCATGCGCGTTCTGCTGGACCATGAGGACTATGACTACCCCATCAAGTCCAACATCCTGGACGGGCTGCAGTGAGTCGCGTGTAGTCATGCCATACACACCCATATATATAGCACATGTATACTTCGAAGTACCAGGGACTTCAGCAGAAGTATGTACTTCAAGTACATCACACATGCATATAGGGCTGCACAGTTTACACTTCAATGGCGTCATTTCAATCAGTGACACCTGCTGGCCCATGAGGACTATGACTGCCCCATCAAGTCCAACTTCCTGGACGGGCTGCAGTGAGTCGCGCATACACGTACACATATACACCTGTATATATTTCGGAGGTACTAGCATGCTTCCAGACTAAGTACTTCGAAGTACCGGTACATAAATCAGCACACATATACTTCGAAGCACAGATCCGCCCAGGGTGACGGCCCCTACCGGTGGGGCGACCTAGAGATTATCGCTCCTAGTTGAGTTTCATGTACTTCGAAGTGCGAAGTACTTCAGAAGTATATGCATAAGTTCTAATAGCGGTGCACAGTTTACAGTGCGTTGGCATCGTTTCAATCACCTGCTTGCCATGAGGACTACCCCAATCATGTCCAGCATTCTGCACGGGCTGCAGTGATGTCCCCGGGACCCGTGTATGGTTGCAAGCTCACAGAGTGCACCGGTACCGTGTCCATCAGAAAAGATGCACTACTTTAGGGGCTCATATCACACCTTGAAGCCGCATTTGCATTGTAAAATGGAGAAATGGAGCACATACATGCACACATATTGGCAGTGCCGCACATACACATACTACTAGTAGTACATACACATAGTACCATGCTGTGTGTATACGTGCATGGTACTGTACAGTAGTATGTTTCTGACATGTGGGCTTCCTCAGGTTCGTTTGTCGGTTGCTCCGGTGACTTTCAGACTAAAGCTGCCATGTCACGCCAGTGATCGAGGGGTGTACGGGCAGCTGCGCCAGTATGGTGACGCCTGCCTGTGGGGTCGATAAGCGTATTTCGGCACCCCAGTGCTCGTGAGTTCCCGCGGCGTGCCCTCTTGTGGGCACTTCTAAGCGCTGCAGTGGGCAAATCCTCATTCCCGGCTTCTGCCACACATAGGTGCTGCAGTGGCACAGGAGCTGTTACCACTGCCACAGGCCACGTATCACGATGCGGCACAGCCTTTTTCATGCTGTGCTGGCCTCCTGTACTGTAGGAGTTCTATTGAGCGATAACGCGTTCCTGTCTGTAGCTACATGCAGGCACTGCAGTGGCACCAGGAAGTGCCTCTGCCTCCACGTATGTTGCTGGACCACGGCGCCACATGCATGCGGTGGAGTGGCACAAAAGTTGGCGTGTGCCTTGAGGCAGCTGCCGCAAACTGCACACTGACACGTGTAAGCGCTGCAGTGGGCATGCAGGTCGCATCAACACCTGTCCCGTCCCACAGTGTCATACTTCTGTAGTACCATGCATACATGTACTTCCAAGTAGGTGGTTCACTAGTCCACAGCACATCTTGCTTGCCCCGGAATGAAATGGCAGCCTCAGGCCGCTCATCGGTGTCCTGCTCACCCACCCTTGCTGCCAATGTACGCATCCGCACTGGCAGGTGGCTGGTAGATGGTGCTCAGGCGGGTGACACGCTGTTCCTGCACTATTCGGGCCATGGTGAGGTCCTGCAGCGTGTCAGGGAGAGCAGTTTGAGCAAAGTATCGCATGCACACGGCCTGGCACCGAGCAGCCATTATGCTCTTGCACATGCGCACAATGCTCAAAAAGTTGGCACACCTCCAGCAAGAATCGGTGTACTCGCACTAGCACACGATTGCCACCTCCCTGTTGAATGCATTGCCATAAGTTTCGCATGCACAACCTAGGGCCTGGCACCGAGCAGCCGGTGTGCCATAATAATTGCACATGCGCACAATGTTTAAAAACTTTAAGATGGCACACCTCCAGCAATTGATCTTAAGAATCAGTGTACTCACACAAGTACACGATTGCCAACCCCTGCTGAGCGCATCGCCCTAAGTTGAAGTTCCACTTTTGCTGACGAGTGTTGAACTCTATTTTATTGATGCAGGCACTTTTGTGGATGACCTGGATGGCGATGAGGAGGACGGCTATGACGAGGCCATTGTGCCGGTGAGTTAGCAAACGCAGAGGAAGCGTAGCAGGCTCATAACCTGATGTAAAGTGACGTCTGCTAGCCCACCTGCCAGAGGCAGAACATTGGCCATGACTGCAGCGGCTTGCACAGCAAGCAAGCTACCAACAGCTGCAACACAGGAAGTGAGAGTTCATAAGGTGCCAGGGAACAGCAGTGGCAGTTACGTGGCACACACCCGCCCGGCGGGTCGACTATGACTTCTCTGTACAATAGCCCACTACAGTAACTGCTCAGTACCCTTAGGGTAGCCACAGGCCACAAGTACATCAGCAGAGTATAAGTGCCTGCCAACATTCCAACAGCAAAAAAGCGGCAAATACAACTGCAACATTGACCTTGGGTCACTCGTTTGCAGTTTTAAATTAGATGCCTGCCCTCACTATTACTTTCAAGTTGCTTATAATTAGGCTAGTAGGTTACGCCTGGATTGGGTTGTCTGCTGCCGCCTGTGCGACACTGCATTAAAACAACATGGTGCTGCGCATGCATGCATGCGAGATTGTACCGCTGGATAGGCCACACACAACTACGCCGTGCTTGCTTGCTGCGGCAGCCACCACTTGGCGGCTCGCTATGTTATCTGACATAGGCAATGTGCACAGCCGTGAATGCTGCTGGAACTTGCATCTCATACACCACTCATTCTTATTGTTTCATCAAATGACAGCAGTATCGCAAGTACGGTACGCTTTGTTTGCCAAGGTATGTGCCATGCTGCCGACTTGCATGCATGAGCGTACGCAACAGCCCGCCATGATGATAGCACGACACCTGCCAGCTGCTGCCTTGCCTGCAAGGCTGCCTTCAGCGTGCCTGCCAATGCCCTCACTGGCACATTCGTGTGACACGCTGCCCCCCTTGGTGTACTGTACAGCTCGATGCCAAGAGAAACGGCTTCATCATCGACGATGAACTCAACCTCATCCTTGTGCAGGGCCTGCCCGAGGGCGTGCAGCTGACCGTCATGATGGGTGAGCACTGCGGCAGCCGCTGCAGAGTTGCACGAAAAAGTATATGGACATCTTTTCCTTTTCAAAACATGTGCAATAACCTCATATGCTGGGCCAGCCACCATGCAAGAGCACGAGATATCACCCATACACGCCTGCGGCAAGCTGCTGCTCTCACTACTTTTTTCAAACATCAGCCATATACGCTGATCTACGCTCCGTATACGGCGTGTCCGTGCTCGTATACGTTTTCGCGCAACCCTGGTGAGCAGCCGCTCTCAGACTGCTATCCTGTCACCCCACTTATATCCAGGAACAAACCAACACCACAACCCCAGGTGTCGTCATTTATATACACATGTTCTTCAGTAGTATAATGGTACCACTTCGAGCCAGCTTTGGCACGCTATATGGCGCTACCTTGCAGTCACAAATTTGCTTCAGGAATGGTGGTCGTCACCGGGTTGGCATGAGTTATGCCAGCATACCGGCATGAATTCCGTCCCAGCAAGGTGAAGATTGCTTAGGTGGCAGCGTTGGGGCATGGGCGCGTGTGCATAAACCAATCATATACTTCAAAAGTACATGCCCCGACTCGTCCCCTACTGCCCCAGCTTGTGAAAGAAACCAAAAAGGTGACTGAGCCCAGGTACTGAGTAGTACTCCCGTGGCTGGGGCAGAAAGCCAGGCCGAAGCCTGTGTGGTGATCTATCCACTTAGTCAGAACCAGTGGCCCACACCCTACACGCGCCGGTGAGTACCCTTAAGTTTGTGTGGGCTACCTTGTTGTACCTGTTACGACTGACCAACTGGCCATGGCCCTTATAAATTTGTAGACATGTCGACAAGACGGCTGCTTGGTATCGCAATCATTTAGCTGGCAGGCAACAGTATCGGCACTGCTCTGCATGCAGGTGTTGGCCCCCAGGAGGAAGCGGTTGGGGTGATTGTGGCGGTGCTAAGCGATGGTGCCTGATGGTGTCGATGAATCATATGATTTGATGACGATGCTTCTGCTGCGCATGCTGGCTGAGGCCTCGGCCGCGCCAGCCGTGGCCCGTTTCGCATGCGCCCACCGGCGCGCGTCTGCATTTCCTTCCGGAATCGCCGATCGACGGTTTCATTGTCCCCGGCCTGCTGAGCAGCGTGTGAAACGGTCTGAGCAGCGTGCCAGCAGCGCTAGCAGTCCAGCAGCAGCATAGCAGGCACTGTGCAGAAGCAGCAGCTGCTGCAGTTGCGTCTCCCTGCGGGCTGCCTCAGTAAGACGAGCTCTGAACACAGGCGTGCTCCGCGCAAGGGTGCCTTGGGGGAGGAGGCCGGGAGAAAGCGCACGGCACACAGGATGCTGCCCTTAGCGTAGCAGCAGCGAGACAGCCCCCGTCCGCGCAGTGAGAGCGCTCAAGCTGCGGGTCGGCCCACTGGGCCAGCCGGCGCAACCATGCAAGCAATCAAAGCGGTAAGCGGAGCGCAGGGCGGAGGAGAGGGTGGGTGTGCTAGGTACTGCGCCATCGCCCACACATTCGTTCTCTGACCCCTTGCCGCCTGCGCCTGCTGCCGCCTGCTGCCCCCCTGCCGCCGCTGCTGCTGGTGCCTTCGCCTTCGCAGACTGCCGCGTATGCGGTCGCTCAGAAGGCGGCCGATAAAGGGGCCAAGCCCGACCCACAGGTAGGGCCAACGGCACAGCTGTACAAGCAGCCGCACCAGCTTTCGCGAATAGTGGTGCCTACACGCCCTGCCTGGAGCGAATATAACGCTGCACGTGCTTCGACCCGCAACAGAGCCTGGTGGAACAAGTTTCCGGGTGTTTCAAACCACGTGTTGGCTCCCGACCCTGCTGCTGCGAGACCGCACATACCGCGCCGGCTATTCTGACGCTGCTGCTGGTGGTGTGGCTCCGCACTTCGCTGCGTTGCCGGCTGCTGTCCGCAGGTTACGACACCGATGTCCTCTCATTTGATGATCCGATTTGTGATTGTGGCCAACATGGCTTTCAGCTGTCTGTACCTCTGGTGGCGGGTCACCCACACCATCACCACCATCGACGCGTGAGTGCCACCGCCAGCAGCACCATGTCCGCACCCACACGCCTGCTCACTTGTTTGTGCACACACCACCTTCCCACCAAATACGCCTAGTCTGGCGCTACAATACCACACTGCTGCTGCCACCACGACAGCCACATTCATTACTGCCATAACACACTCACGCGCACAATGCGCTTACCTGTGCATGCCTCATACAACCACTTTTGCTGCTGCGCCGCCCCTCTGCCGCTGCAGCTATTTCTTTGGGATAAGGGCGTTTCCGGTGCAGGCGTGGGGGTGGGTGTTCTTTGGAGTGGAGGTGAGGCCCACAACCAAGACTGGGGACATGCTCACGCAGCACAGCGTGGCAACAACCAGCACCACAGTGGAGCGCAGGCAGCTGCAGCGGCACCGGCAGTGGCGAACAACAGGAAGGAGCGGGCGCTGAGCAGCTGTGGCGCCGGCAGCTGAGCAGTGCACCATGTGGCGGTGGGCCGGGGGGGGGGACAGACGGAGCTGGACAGCAAGCGTAGAGTAGTTAATGCTGCACATGATTTGAGCCGCAGCGGTGGCTAATGGGGAGGAACCTCCGTGGCACGTTTGCAGTACGCACTTGTTCACGCTCACGGAGTCCAAGGGGAATGGGGTTTTCGGGGGTGCACATCCACCGCGGCACACTGCGGCACACGTTCAGAGGCGACGTGGTCATGGCAGGCGACGTGACCACGGCACAACAGGCCAGCATGTGTCTGCGGTGCGTCTGGCATGCCTACAAGGCCTTGGCAATTTATGAACTCAGCGGCGCGTGCGCCGTCCACTGCCCCTGCCGCGTGCGCCGCAGGTCTGTTTGACGATTGGCATCTGGATCGGGCACAGCCAGAGGATGTTCGCCGTTTCACGGTGAGTGTCCTGGAGCCCGTGTGAACACGCAGCTGGCATACGAATGCCCTGCCTGTGCATTTTCATGGCAGTGACGCCACTGCGGCTGGAGCGCTGTGCCCCAGACACTACACGGACCTGTGTGCTGTGGTGTGAGCCAGTCGGGGTGTGCGTGCACCTGCATTTGGGCTTGCAGCATGCCGCCTAAACCCGCCACGCTGAGTGCCGCCCATGCCTGCTCTAGCCGTGTTACGCCCTGCTGCTGGGCATGCTTTTGCTCTCTGTGCTGCACATGAGTGCCCGCCGTGTCAACCCCCCGCCACCCCTGCCACACCCTGTGACACATTGGCATGTACGTTGACACGTATGCCACATTGACATGTGCGACACGTTGGCATGCGTGCGCGCGCAGGCCGGTGGTCACCATGGACCAAATGGTCGCAGTGGACGACACGGTGGGGTGAGCGACCTAATTGATTGGCATCCCAAGCCGCGGTGCACTGGTGCATGCGCCTTGACATGTGCGGTGGTGGTAACTGTTGTGCTGAACATCACTGATCGGGCTGTCACGGCACCGCCATGCCCCTCTGGCTGCTGGTGGATTGGGCAGAGAGGGTACAGCATTCCAAAGACGTGGTGTGCAAGCGACAAGGTCCATGCCACTCACTGGCTGGCGCAGGGGCACCGTGCCACCACACCAGACACCGCAGCAGCCGCAATGCTCATCGACAGCCCACCCCGTGCTTGCCTACAACTGCTCACGGCGGCGGTGTGTTTGTCCGCAGCCGTTGCAGCCCTGGCACCCCCCGTGCTGCACCTGCCCACACCTGCTGCTGAGCATACTCACCAGCTGGTGCGACTGCTGCCGCTGTGCAGATGTGCTGCGCCTGCTGCTGAGCACGTCACCACCTGCTGTGCACCTGCTGCTGCTGACCATGGTATCGCCTGCTGTGCACCCGCTGCTGCTGAGCACATCACCGCCTGCTGTGCACTCGCTGCTGCTGAGCACATCACCACCTGCTGCGCGCCCGCTGCTGCTGAGCAGGTACAATGCACGGGTGTGCGTCCTGCTGCCGACGGCGGGGGAGCGCCTGGACATTGTGATGCTGGCGCTGCTGGGGTGCATCAGTCAGAGGATGTGGACCTGTGGCAGGAAGAGCAAGGTATGACATATATGGTACCGGTATATGGTATGCCACATGCTGCACAGTCAGTGTTTGTGAATAAATGGGCAATGCTGGTAGGGTGGAATGGTATGCACTTGCAGCATGCGTGGCCCCTGGCATGACGTGGGCATGCAGCGCTGGTGCGGCAGGGCGGGCAAGGTGTGCTGCGCAGAGGGGGTGCACGGGCACCTCTGGTAGTGTGGAATGCTATGCAATTGCGGCATATGCATTGCCGTGGCATGCACGACAATGCATGCCAGGGATGTGTCGCTGTGACCGCCACCGATAGCATCGTTGTGCGGGGGCAGCTTCGGCATGACTTGTGGCAGTGGTTTGTGCGGGTTTATCAGACGGTACAAGGGTGGGGAGCACTAGATGTAGGAGAAGCGCGTTTGTAGGACCGGTGGGACAGGGTGTGAATGGCAAACAAACGCGTTGTCTTGTGTGCCTTGCCAGAGTGTGCTCTTTAACTAAGCCACTGGTGGTGCAAGGACCATGGACTCTGGGGAGACATAAGTGTGCAGCGGCCAGCCACAGGGCATGTGTGTGTATGCTCAAAGCACGTGTGAGTGCCACGAGCGCTGGCCATGCATAGTGTGCACACACCTCACCCCATGGTGCCAATGGCGCCATCGCCGCAGCGACCAGCCGTGCTAATGCGCAGCCCGGCAGTGGCGTCAGCACCGCCACGGCATTGCGCAGGCGCTGCATGGCTCCCATCTTGTGCACCACTGGAGCAAAGTAGTTGCACAGCCGCCAAGCCACTTTCTTTCTTGGCCGCGCGCGCAACTCCGCTGCAGTCTCATGCAGGAGCAAAGTAGCGCCCCCTTGGGCCCAGCGTGGCCGCGTCCGCCCAGCTGACACTCTGCGTTCCTGCTTGCTGCCGCCGCTGCCGCCCCGCTCCTGCTGGGCTGATTAGTCTGACGTGTTCAAGGTGGTGGTGCTGGACGAGAAGCGGCGCAAGGGCGTGCTGCAGATGTGCGCGGCCGTGTACGCGCTCGCCACCCTCGCAAAGTGAGTTGTTCTGCTCAGCAGCCATGGGTACCACTGCCATATTCTGCTCAGCAGCTGTGGACACCAGTGCTCCTGTGCTCAGCAGCAGTGGGCACCACTGCCACTGTATTCAGCAGCCATGGGCACCACTACCCCTGTGCTCAGCAGCACCACTGCACTGTGTTCAGCAGCAATGAGGACCACTGCCGCTGTGTTCAGCAGCAATGAGGACCACTGCCGCTGTGCTCAGCAGCACCGCAGGCTCACGCGTGCACGCAGCCCCCCACAGTGCGGCACGCCAACTCCCAGACACCAGAGGGTGGCCCTGCAGCTGCACCTACCCGTAGGCATGTCACTGACCGCATAGTTGCCATACTAATAATGTCTACTCCAGTACAAGTCCCTATTTGAGGCTCTTATATGGGCGCGGTACCTGACAGCTCACCTGCTCGCTGCCGCCGCCGCCACTGCTGCTGCTACGTGCACACGCAACCACCGTTTCCTTGAGCACTTTTGCGGTGCGCGGTTCCTGGTAGCTCACCTGCTTGCTGCCGCTGCTGCCGCTGCTGCTGCCACACGCACAATCAACCACCCCTGCAGGAGCCAGACAGTGACTCAGCTCATGCAGCTGCACCTACCCGTAGGCCTGTTACAGGTCGCATATTCGTCGTAATGGGTCACGGCGTATAACGTACCGGTATTGTATACGTTATACAAAATACGGCATATTCCTACGTATTTCTACGCTCAAAAACGCGATATACGGTGTATTTGCCGTATAAATACGTTCATCTGCATACGTTGTACGGCGCATTTACACCCGTTATACGGCGTATAATGCAAAAATTATACGCTGTGACCCATCACTACATACTTGCCATGCTTATGATGTGTACTCCATTAAAAGTCCCTATTCGAGGCCGCGTGTGCGGCGCGCGGTCGCTGACACCCATCTGCCCGTTGCCACCGCTGCTGCTGCTTATGCACAACCGACCCACCCCCTGCAGGAGCCAGACGGTGACTCAGATCATGCAGGCGGAGGGGGCGTCGTCCATCGACGCCAAGGGTCTGTTTGAGTGGTGGCGCGACGGCGGCGGCCACGCGCGGCGCCACCTGTTCAACGATTCCCACCTGAGCCGTGCGTGCCAGCTCATGGAGTACATGCTGTGGCTGGCGATAAACGAGGGCAACGAGAGCAGCATTTTCAACCTGAAGGAGATGCCGGAGGAGCAGCAGCGCACCATTGATGAGGTGCGCGTTGGGTGCATTAGGAAACAGTTGAAGAAGTTGTTGGAGTTGAAGCAACACAGGAGTTGAAGTAGTGATGAGCATTTTCAACTTGGAGGAGGTGCCCAAGGAGCAGCAGCGCACCATTGACGAGGTGCGCTGGCATGCATTAGGAAACAGTTAAAGTTGTTGGAGTTGAAGTAACACAGGAGTTGAAGTGGTGAGCAGCATGTTTCAACTTGAAGGACATGCCCGAGGAGCAGCAGCGCACCATTGACGAGGTGCGCATTAGAAAACGAAGTTGTTGGAGGTGAAGTAACGCCGCAGTGGGCCTTGGAGTTGAAGTAGTGAGCAGCATCTTCAACTTGAAAGACATGCCGGAGGAGCAGCAGCGCACCATTGACGAGGTGCATTGGGTGCGGGTGCGGGTGCGGGTGGCGCCTGCGCGAGCAGTGGGGCTTGGAAGTTCAAGTAACACAGCAGCAGGTCATTTAAGTAACACACAGGAACCGTGTGGGCACTCAAGCGCAGCGGGTCTTGGAGTTGAAGTAACACAGAAACCGTGCGGGGCGCTCGCGAGCAGCGCGTCCTGCAGCTGAAGTAACGTAGAAACCGGCTGGCACTCAAGAGCAGCGGGTCTTGGAGTTGAAGTAACACAGCAACGGGTCTTGGAAGTTGAAGTAACACACAGGAACCGTGTGGCACTCGCGAGCAGCGGGACTTGGAGTTGAAGTAACACAGAAACCATCCGGGGCGCTTGTGAGCAGCGGGCGCTGGAGTTGAAGGAACATATAATTCGTGTGGGGCACTCGCACGTGGCGGGTTTCGGAGTTGAAGTACTGCACAAGTAGCCTCGGCGGTGGCTTGCAGTCGATGTCTGACGAGGGCGACAGTAGTGCATGAAGTGCGCGCGGTGGTGTGGCAGCTGCTGACAGCGCGCACAGGGGGCTTGCTGCTGAAGCTGTACCGTGTGTACTAGTGCGGAGACATTGGGCCATGTGCGCACTAGTCCAAAGTGAAGTGGAAGTCACACTTTGAAAAGTGAAGTTGAAGTCACACTTTGAGAAGCGGACCATGAAGGCGACGCACGTTTGGTGCGTGCCTAACGGCCAACGCTGCTGTTGCGCTTTCGGTCAAGTCAGTCTATTTGAACAGGAGCCAGCACGCTCTTTCTGGTACAAACTGGCAAGCTGTTGTCTTGAAGGTAGAACGGCTGTGTCGCTTGTAGTTCGAGCCTCGTCCCATGGGTGGTGCACAAGCAAGGAAGTGCAATGGACATCAAACACTGGCCACTTGAGCCATAGTGGGCCCGGTGGCAAGAAGTTCATGGGATGGCACACACAGCAGCAGTAGCATGGAGGTGGCAGTGGCAGTTATGGTTGTGATTGGTGCGCAGACCATGAGGTAGGGACTCCAGACGGCGGTATATCCTATGACGGGCCGGCCTGCCCACTCGGACGCCCCGCTCGCCTCTCGTTGTGGTCCGGTGGTGGTGCCCCCCCCGCGGTAGTGGTGTGTGCGGCAAATTGTGCGCAGGCAAGCCCCCATGGTGTGCCAAGGGCTAGACAAGAAACCCTCACCTGGGGGGGGGTGGCGTAGTGGCAGAAGCGGCGGCAGCGGGGCTGAGTGGAGGGATGGCGCGGTGTGGCGGTGCAGCAGCAGCGAGGGTGCACGAACAGGCGAGCAGGCAAGCACACCGTGCGGGTGAACCCGTGGGTGGCTGCAAGCTCACATGCGTGAACGCCGTGCATTGGCCCTTCCCGCAGGTGGCGAGGGCGTGTCATTCCATGACATCCCATACAAATGGGTCCGGGCGGACGTCCGTGCAGGCGGCGCAGGGGTGAACTTTTACAGGCAGGACGGGCTGTCCGTGTTGCCTGGCGATTTCACCCTTCCCGACTGGAACCATGCGCTGACAGAAGTGCTGGCTGGCGAGTGGATGACCTACCAGGTGGGGGATGCGGTGCCTAGCCAAGTGTTATCATGCAAAGTAGTGCGCTCACACTGACAGCATTAGCTGCCCAGCAACGCGCTGAGTGTGACCAAAGGGCGGGAGGCATGCATGTGCGTGCATTTTGCAGTGACTGCACCATGGCGTGTACTGCCTCCCTGCTCAGGATAGTCGGCCGGGGCATTTGTGCATGTGCTCCTGTGCTCTGCACTGGTGTGACCGCTGTGGTATCGTGCCACACCGCGTTAACGTGCAGGTGGACGTGGAGAGGACAGGATACTACACAGTTTCGTACAGGCTTGCCCGAGTGAATGCCACAGAGCTCTGCCAGCTGTATTTTGTGGCGGATGCCGACGCAGGGGGGTCGCCTTGTGACAGCAAGACACAGGCAAGCAGCGCAACACCACTGCTGCCGCGTGATAGAGCTGGCAGTGGTTGCTGTGTTTGGTTGCCCTGCACCAAGCGTTATGTATGACTCACCCTGCACCGGATACACAAGTAAGTCCGTTCCAATCCGTGCTACCTGCGCTGCACTCCCCTCGAACGCCTCACACTCTATGATGGACTCCGCGCTTCGGCTGGTGCGAGATTTGCTGCTTCTTAATAGGCGCCATCTTTGCTTTGTTCACCCCTTTGCATGGGTCCGCCCACGGTGACGGCCCCTACCGGCGAGGACACCTAGAGTTTATCGCTCCTAGATTGAGTTTTCGTATGATGACGTGCGGCAACCGCTGTTTTTCTCAACAGCTGCGTTAACTGCCAGGAAATGTATGCACTCTACGCTAACACTTGTGCATCTGCTGCGCCATCTGGGCTAGCACACAGACCCTACCACTGGTGACTTCCTGCCGCTGCTGCACACTGAAACCCGACCTTGCTACTGCCCGATGCTCGCTGCGTTGCAGCTGGGCGCATGGGAACAGCTGAACTTCAGCACGGGAAAGAGGGAGGCCTACGAGACAGTGAATCAGACGGCGTGTCCGTTCCAGCTGGAGAAGGGGGTCCACGACCTGACGCTGTGTGTGGGCACGGCCGCTGTGGCGGGCCCCAACATTGGCAGCTTCGAGTGAGTGGTACTGTGGATCAGTGCCAGCAGTAGCCGCCATGGCACTGCAAGTGCAAGCGTGTTTGAGTGCGCAGCAGCTCGCCAGTGATACGACCCAGGAGCTTGCTGTACAGCTTCTTTATTGCAGCGTGCAGCCACCTCACATGGTTGCATGCATGCGGCACGGCATGCACAAGCACTGCATGCTTGCGAGTGTGCCCTGCCCGGAGGTGTCCTGCGGCACTTGCTACGGTATTGGTATGTACCGGTAAGTTTCAGATCAGGTTTGTGCGCCGTGCAGCAACTCCTGATCACGCCCCATCGCACCCAATCCATAGGTTCACCTACGTGGGCACGGACCTGCAGGAGTGCTACAGCGTGGAGGTGGGCAGCACAGCAGTGGGCGACAGCTCGTCGTCCATACAGATGGGCCCAATTGTAGGTGCTGCAGTGGGCGTGGTGCTGCTGCTCGGTGCCGGGCTCGCCTGCTGCTGGTGGCGGCGGCGAAAACGCCTGGCTGCTGCAGCTGCCAGGAAGGGACCCGGAGCAGCAGAGTTCCGCCAAAGCTCCAACAGCAGGCCCCCCAGCTCCGGCCGCGGCGGCGGCAGTGGGTCTGACAGGCCCTCGTGGCATGGCAGTGGTGAGACGCCACTGGGTGCGCCGGTGTTTTTCAGGCGACCACCGCCATCCACCTCTTCTGCAGGTACGCACCCGTGGTGCCGCAGCATGCCATGCAGTGCACCAGAGACCTGGCGTATAGCCTACTCGCAGGGGCAGCATGCATGCAGGTCATTGTGGCAGCCCAATGTGGTGGTGTCTTGGGCAAATGGTCCATGGGGATCATCCTGCCATGGTTTCATGTGCAACTAGTTTCAACAATCGTCACGCTTTTGCAGGTATGCCAGACCTTTGCTGTAACTCGGAGCAAAGCTCAGGGCCGAGCATGCCGGCGCTGGGCACTGAATCCATTTTGCTAGTTGACAACGTTTGCATGTCACCACCATCTATCCGCGTCTCATTCTCACTGCACTTTGGCTGCGATTCTGGTGCTGTGCTAGCAGGCAGCACATTGCACCGCTACTCGGACGGGCCCGATGAAGAAGCACCCAGGGCACCTGTGTACAGCAGCCCCCGACCGCCAGCACCGCCGTTGGCGGCAGCACCTGCTGTGTTCCCTGCAGCAGTGCCGATGGCGGCCACCAAGCGGGCTGCCGCTCCGGCTGGAGTGGCAGCACCAGCGCCTGGCGCAGCAGCTGCCACAGGCGCTGCAGCATCAACAGCTGTTCCTGCAGCAGGTGTGGCGCCACCCACCGGAGCACGTGCTGCTGCGGTCTCTGCAGCAGTCGCCGCTGCCGCCACAGCAGCGGCGGTCACAGCCGGCGCAGCACGGCGAGCCGAGGTAGCGGATCATGCCTCACAGCCACCAGGTGGCGTAAGCGGCATCATGCTGCCAGCAGGTGACTCTGAGGAGGAGTATCCTTCCGCGCTGCTGACAGCGGTGCAGGAAGGCGCATGGGAGACCACAACCACCGCCAGGGAGCTGAGGGGCAGCTCAGCTACTGACATGGATTCGCCCACCGTGACTGAACTGGCTGGGGCGACCAGTGCAACCGAGCCTGCGCCGCGCAGTGAACATGTAGGCATGGCAGCAGATGCTGCCACATCTGAGGGGATGGCAGCGACATCTGCTGTGGCACCCGGTGAGCCAAGCGCCGCATTGCCGCTGGCGCGTGCAGCGGCTGCAGAGGCAGCAGTGCCCGGGACGGTAGCCATCGACACTGCACCACAGCCGGCAGGAGCTGGTGCAGCAGACACGGCGACGTCTGCTTCATCACCAGCCGAGCCACCGTCACGAAGGTTGGCGGCAACCTCGCTTTCCAAGGCACCTAACGCGCAACCCGCCACGGCAGCAGCACCGGCGGGGGCTGCTGCGCCAGGAGCAGCGCCAGCTGCGGCTGCCGTGGTGGGCACACCGGCGACAGCACGGTCGCGCCAAGTGCCCAGTGGCACATCACCGGGTTTGGCGGTGCGGCGTGCCATGTCACCGTTCAGGCTGGCGCGTGTCGCGCGATTGGCACGCATGCGGCAGCAGTCCGAACCTACCATGCAGCGGAAACCTGCCGGCGCCGCAGGCACCACACATGTGCCCCCCCCTGGGCTACGACGCGCCAGTACGGACAGTGCGGTCCCAGGCGCTGGTGCCGCTGAGGTCGGGGGCGGCGCCTCCCAGCAGCAGCATGGAGTCCGTGCCAGTGCAAGCTCGGGGGCAGTGCCGCACACTGGAAGGGGCGTCGACAACGCCCCCGGTGCCCAGCTGGCACCTCGGCCCAGCAAGCTCTCGAGGCTGAGCGCATCGGTGCTGGAAGTGGCCAGGGAGCGGGCGCCTGTGGCAGGTGACTTGGCGTTGGACGCCTGGAACGCTGTCGGCGCTGTGGCCTCCAACTTGCCATACGTTCGAGGTGAGTTGGGTGCACCTTATGCTCCAGCGGCATACCGAGTCGGAATGGTCACAGTGTCATGTCTACACCCGGCTTATGCGCCATGGCATTGCACCTGCAACTTGCCAACTCGTATATCACTACTGCACCGCACACCTAAGCACCTAAGCTGGTACGCGGGCTGCCTGCGTCTCTGAACTGGCTGCTGCCTGACTGTGTTGATGCGTGCCACGGCGCAGATGCGTATGGCGTCTGCAACGAGATTGTGCTGCTGTTCAGCGCTGGCGTCAAAATCAACGACAACTGCAGAGAGGTGGTGCGCTGGGCAACCAACTTGCAGGTGCGCCGCTGGCCGGCCTTTCACTTGTGTGGGTGTTCAAGTATTCATGCGATCCCATTATGTTATGTACGAGTGCTTCTCATGGGAACCGCTTGTGGCACCCCTCCCTCCCACCTTGTTGGCAGCAGCGCGTGCAGCAAAGTTTAACGCGGCCTGAAACACGCAAGTTGCGGTGATGCCACTGCTGCCCCCTGCCCTGTCCCGCAGGCAACACTGGACATGCTGCAGCACCACTTTGACACATACCCTGGCAGCGAATCAGCTGTGGACCTCGACATGATGGACAAGTGCGAGCACCACCTACAGGTGATGCACAGGCACAGAAGCCATGCCACATGGATGCGTGCAAGTCTCAGTGGTGATAGTGACACATCGGCGGCGGCGCTGGCAGCGGTCGCAGTGTGGCTGTCGCTTAGCAGGTGCATGTGTGTGCGGCAGCCATGTACACCAGTCGCATGTCTGCTAAGCCGTGCTGCCTCCTTTTCCCATCTGCCCCTCTGCGCAGGAGCTGCTCACGCACGCGCAGCGGCACGCCGCGTCAAACATGCTGCTGCAGTTTGCGCGCTCGCGCAAGACGCAGACCCTGATTGACAGCGCTGCGAAAACGTTCAGCCAGGCCATCCAGAAGTTACAGCTGGGCATCACCGTCAACGCCCTGGGCGTCAACCTGCGCATTGACGAAAACGTCAGTCTGCTGCTCAGGCAAGTGGAAAACACTGGGCGCATTGTTGGCAGTTTCCCATGCCTCAGACTGTTGCTACTGACAGTCCCGGGGACCGTCCCCAAGACCGTGACTGAGCATCTCTGCTCTGGTCACACACCTGCTCTTCGCCTGCACCTACATCGACGTAGTTTGCTGTGGCCGCGCCCGGAGTCCCGGTGCCCTGATGGGCACCCTACAACAGGTTATGCGCCGTGCCATTGCGGAACCGCTCGAAGTTCTTTCACCTCCTGTGACTATGACTACGTAGACACTTGTGCACGCTGGCGCCTTCTCCAGCTGCACATGCGGTCCAGCATGCGTGCTACTTGTGTGATGACCACGTGGGCACACTGCGTCTGGTGCCTGTGACCTGTCGCTGTTGTGTGCAGCGCCATGGACGACGTGCAGGTGCGGCTCAAAACATTTGCCTCCGCCATCACGCGCATTGAGAAGCACATGAACACGGAGCAGACGTCCAGCGACGACGTCTTCCGCCCTGCCAAGCTCACGGAGTCCTCAGGCAGCGGCAGCGATGCCACCGCAGACGCCAGCCAATTTGGCGAATCGGCACAAGTGCAAATGCACAGTGCACTTACACAGGCCAAGGCTGGTGGCACTGCGCTGGCGGTGGAAGCTGTTGCGGCAGGGGTGCGCCCCGTGCTGGCAAGAGCACAGGCCTCAAACGAATCGACAGCTGAGACGTCGTCGGACAGTGGCTCGCTGGCAGGTACTACCTACCTGTTTTGACTACAAATGATGCGGTGCTGCGGGCTGGCACGCGCGGCAGCATCATGATACTGCGTTTGCCCAGCGCATGCTTTGCCAGCAGCCGCGTGTGCACATGTGCCTCTGTGCGGGCGTGCATTGTCACGGTTGGGGAAGCGCCATGGGTGTGATACATGCGGCTTGCTATGTCACACGTTAAGGTGTTGTTTCGCGTATGTGCAAACCCCCAGCCTTTCCCTGGCGCTTGCCTTTGCAGGCGGCCATGGCAAGCTTGCTTGGTGCCACGAGTCGCAGCTAATGCACGTGCACTGTGCGCTTTTCCTTGTACCCACTGATCTTGGTGTCAATGCCAGCTACCTCAACCTCGTCTGCTGGCGGCGACGACCCTGGGCCCGCCCTCACAGAGACCGACATGATCAAGCTCGAGGAAGTGGTCGAGAAGCTGCAGGTGGGATACATAGATTTTGCTGCCTTCGTAGGCGCTTTCTTTGCTTTGTTCACCCCCTTGCACG
Organism: Ophiocytium majus; assembly: GCA_032358315.1. Lineage (NCBI taxonomy): Eukaryota > Xanthophyceae > Mischococcales > Ophiocytiaceae > Ophiocytium > Ophiocytium majus. The sequence continues at coordinate 18,303 of JAULBY010017568.1, forward strand.
GGTCCACCCCAGGGTGACGGCCCCTACCGGCGGGGAGAGAGACCTAGAGCTTATCACTCCAAGACAAGTTTTCACATCTGGGCACTGGTGGGCACAGCAAGGGCGCTGCTGCACAGGCGCCACCGCAGCGCTGCATGCATACACCCTATGTGCGGCCACATTGTTCGGGTGCGGCTAGCATTCCAATGTTGGCTGGTCTTACAGCATGAGAAAAACTGCTTGGACAGTGCGAGCAGCAGGTGTTGCGCCCCTGCATGTGTATATTTGTAGCGTGGCGTGGGCGGAATAGCAGAAATTGATGCGCTGGAACTTGACTGCCTGGTGCCTACTTCAGACACGCCTCATGACCGCTGCCATCAGCATAGTTTGGCGCGGACTTGCTGGGCCTGTGTCACTCAATGGCGGCGTGTGCTCACACAGCTGCACCCCCCCCTCGGCTCTTGCAGGTGCTGCCCACCAGCATCAAGCGCCTGGGCCGACCAATAGGTGCGCTGCCAGCGCCTTCCAGTACAACCGTGTGTGCACATAACGTCATGCGCGATGCACACTGTTGCGGACGCCACACAGCACATCTGCACATGCCCAATCTGGGTTAGCAGTGGCATGCAGTTGTCGCGCCACAATGTCTGTTGACTCCGCCACGCCTAGTGTGCAATGGCACGCGCCTGACAATGCGCGCAGGCTGGCTGCAGGTTGGCTCTGCACACCATGTACCCGCCACTGGCGTGACGTGCTGTGTGCCATGTGTTGGTGGCTGCGTGCACAGGGCGTGGCGGGTCAGCGCTGGTGTACAAAGTCGAACACGAGGGGCAAATTCGTGCAGCCAAGGTAGGTACCTAGCACGCAAGTCCTCAGTCATGTGCCCTGCCACAGGCACCAACGCTGCACCACAGCAAAAAGTTGAGCACCCGAGGCTAGAGCGGCTGGGTGCCTCAATCGTTTGCAGCATTGTGTGCTTGCGTACCTTTCCAGACCGTGGCTCCAGGACTGTCCCCCCCCCCAAAGCTTTATCTGAGGTTACCTGAGTACTACCATATACTACTAGTAGTACTACGCAGTACACATCATATGTTGTGGTACTGTCATCATCGAACACGCACAAACTATGGTGTAAATACGCGGAATACAGATGCTGCAAGTCCACGCATTGCACAGTAGATCTGAGTACCTGTAACCGCTTTGAAGGGAGCGAACGTGCTGGCTTGTCACACCGCTGCTGCGATGCACGAGCGGCACAGAGGCACCCCGGGTGTGTGTGTCACAAGGAAGCCCAATGGTACATGCATGACATGCATTGAGGTGGTGACCATGTCAAGCCAAGGAGCCAAGCATGACGTCTAACTGACGCTGTGTGTCAGTAGCATACATGTACATCGGGGAGACTCACACAAAGCACGTGCAACGTCCAAGTAGGTACACTGTTTCCCGACTTAGCGATTGCAGTCCCCCCAGGCGCTGGACCAGGCGCATGCTTCAAGTGCATCGAAGTATATCTTCAAGTTTCTTACTTCAAAAACAGGTCACACGCCAAAATGCCACCCTGGTCAGTGCACTCAGTACAGCCATCTAGGGAAGCTGCCAAGGCCCGGCTGCCGCCCGAGTCGGGATGCAAAGTGGCAGCTATGCCCAACCTGGCGTGCTTCGACTGCAGCAGAGCCGCAGCACATGAAGCTGCTATGGGTCTCCTCTCGCTGCAGCTACGGCAATGCCACTTATGCTGCGCCGCACAAGTACCGTCATATCCCTTTTTTTGCCGGATAAAAATGCTTCTGTTATAAATCAGCACCCTTCCCTAATTAGGCCGGGCATTTTTAATTAGGCATCCCTATTTAGGCCGCCCTCATCATTTTGCGCCTGCATGAGGTGCCTGTGACAGGGCTTCGAGGGCAGCAGTGGCTGCA
>JAULBY010017579.1:0-20200 GCA_032358315.1 Ophiocytium majus
CTGGCGTCCAAATAGATATACTCCGCCTGGAACTAGTGTATGCTGATTAAAATCCCAAAACTCACCGTCTATGTACGGCTCAAGTAAGTCGTGTACTTCGCAAAAGGTGTCTAATATTAGTTTACAATTACCGATCATTTATTACTCGATGTTTAATTAAATTGGCCCAGTGTTGGTGTGCTTGTAACCCGGGGTGGGCTCCGTCGCTATCAAACCAATTGTTTTCTTTTGTAATTGTATAGATATTTTCATCATTATAAATGCACGATTGATCTAACATATTATACAAGTGTGGTATCTTGCCCAAGTCAGCTGCATAGTCACGGTAGTAAGTAAACAAATAAGGAATGTGCATTTGCTTTAGTGTATTCTGCATTGCAATCATTTTTACTAGTGTCAGGTGATTGAACTGAGTATCGTCTTGGTAGTAGTAGATTCGGTCAAATAATTTTGTTTTTAACAATGCTGGATCGCTGGCTAAGAATCCGCGACCATAGACCCAGTCCTTTTCTACATAGTCTTGATCGTTTATAGGATAGATAACTTTTTCTGCCCAATCGTTACGAGTAGATTGATAAGCACTGGTGTAAGGTGTGTCGCTAAACTGTTTTATGTCATTTACTTTGACATCAATTCTAGATGGTTGTGTCCACATGATCACCACAAAGTCATACCTGCGTTGTCCTAATTCTGCAATAGTAGAATTGAATATGTAATCGTTTCCGGCTCCAGAGCAAGCTAGATTAACTATATTAACACCGGTAAGATGGTATGGCCATGCGGTTGGCCCACGGCTAAAGCTACAACCGTTTACCAATAAATTCATTGTTGACTCCAATATTGACATTCATTCCACCATGTACTCATTTCTGGAAATGTTGCCAAAAAGTCTGTGCCTCTACGTCGATCGTGTTCACTAAAGAAACGATAGAAGTCAGCCTTGGCTTGTGAGTGAGTCTGAACTTGGCCAGAGCGCATCCACGCAATATCCCTATCTAACCGAGCTATCTCATAGTCCTTGAAACCTTTAAAACGTGTAGCTTCTGTTTCCTGTTGCTTGAGCATCCATGCCCACAAGTGTTCTAACTTGTCTGCATAACTTTCGGGCAAGATATCTAATCGTTGCCATGTAGGAGTGCGTAACACCGGAGTATCAAACCATATACGTTGATAGGTGTTGCTGTATATGTGTCTAAGTCCTAAGATACCCGCAAACAGGCTGTCTAGTGTTGTGACTGACAAGTTGTTCATAGTAACAATAAACGTAATGCTGTTACGTCCAGGAATTTCTGTTAAGAATTGGTTAACACGGTCCCATAACAAGGCAAAGTCTAGGCCGTTGCGTATATACTCTGCTTGTTGCGCCCAGGCATCTAAACTAACAAACTGCATGAAGTGTTCAATCTTCTCACCCTCACATAATTCTTTAACATACCCTAGGTACTTCTGCCATGACTTTTCGTCTACGCTAAAGTTACTGGTTACGTTTAAGTGTAAGTCAGGTTTAGGATTGGCCAGCACATAATCAAACACACGATAGGTATTCTTGTCTAGTAAAGGTTCACCACCGGTCATGCGGAAGTGGTTGAGTTCTGGATAAAGTGTAGGCCACCAATCCCAAAAAGCATCTACATAAGGGTTATGATCACGAACGGGTATAGGGCGATTCCGGCCAACAAAATGACTAGGATCGTTGTGAGTACGGCTTGTAGGATATCCCCCGTGTTGCTCAACTTCTTGTTGCCAGCTTGAACTAAACTGAGGACTACAATAACTACATTTGAGATTACAAGCATGATTAAAATTAACTTCCACGTAGCTAGGTGTAACATCTTCTTCTCCTGTACTTGCCATAATAGCATTAAAATCTTTAGCGGCCCAAGGTTCTCCTGACCGGTAGTGTCTATCACTTAGCTTATCATTGTCTTCCATAGTCCAACAGTAGCCGCACTCTTCTGGACGTTCCTGCCGTAACATAATCTTACGTTGTTCTTTTTTGTAAGGTGTGTTATGTAATGCACTAGGATTATCTGCCAACAACTCTGCTGGAATAGGGTGCAAGGGCGGATGGTAACAACTGTTGTTAAGTCCGGTGGGCAAGTGTAGGCTTACTTGCTTCCACTTGGCCAAGCACATGGCTGGACCCAATTGATCCTTCATTTCTTCTGCACTGGTTAAAAACTTTGATTTAAAGTCCGTGTTAACTTCGTCACCTTTGTTAGTCATGATCAAATTCTCTTTTATATCCTTGGGTCATTAACAAATTGTAGTTGTGATCTAATATAGGTTGCATACGTTTATAAATGGTCGATAGTTCGTCTGAAGATTTTTTTGAAAGATTGTCAATTAACTCAAGAATCTTGTTGTAACGATCTTTTTCGCCGTAGCCATCATAGTCCTCGTCCCAAAACTCATAAAAAGTTTTAAATCCCATGCGACGCAGATACATCAGTGTATTGGTCGCTCCCATAACAATCATGGGTTTTTTCATCAGCATGGGCCTGACAGTTTTTTCTGTTAAGAAAAATGTTCGTCCTGAAATCCATGTTTCTGCTACAACGTCAATTAAAAAATCTGGATAGAAATTTACCAGTTGTTTAGTGTGTTCGGTTGTGCTATCATATTCAGGCCTAACAGTGTATGTATCAACTGCTTCAACCTGGCAAGGCCAAGTTCTGAATACCTGAGCAAAATTTACAAAACTATTCTCACTACTACATAAAAGTTCTTGTATTTCAAACAACGACAATTGATCTTGATCATGCGGATTACACCGTACATTTATCAGTGATTCATCATTGTAATTGCTTTGTAAGGTTGCTGCGAGTCCAATACGATGCCACAAAGGACGATTATAAAAACATCCAAATATCTTTTTTTGATTCCAATAGTGATAGGGTGAATAATCGTTGATTGCTGTCTCAAAAAAGAAAAATGAACTAACAATGTTGATATAAAATATTGAATGTTGTTCTAAACAATTAGTGGTAATAATTTCTACTTTTGTATAGCCGAATTGTTCTAATAATTGATAAACTCCACACGTTTCTAAGCACGGTCCTTCATTGTTGGTTGATATGCTGATCTCTTGCCCAATATTTTTTATTAGAAATTCTATAAATTCATTTCTATTCCATACGAATCGGTTGGCTGGATACAGGACAAAACTATTCATTGTGTATCTAACTACCAGCCCTCAATATTTCGAATTACATCCAATTCTCTAATCATAACACCTCGTTGAAACCAATTACTGCGGTAATGAAATTTAAAAAACTTACTTTCTTCTGGGCCGTACATGGTCATTGGTAAATCTAATTGGTTATCCAGGTCTTCTGCTACACGTCCTGCTAATATTTCAGGATCACTACTCTCAACTGTTTTCCAAAGTTCAGCCAACTGTTCAAAGTCTTGAACATTTCGATGGTCCCAATTGGTTAACATGGTCATGTATGTGCCCATTCGACTACCAGCAATGGCCCAGATACCATTGTCAACATCACGTCCAATGTTATGCCAAATAGTTAAGTGGTCTAGATTGCGCTGATGAACACTGTCTTTGAATTCGTTTATTTCTGGACGACGTCCTTGATTTAAACACATCTTAACACCTTCGCGGAATCCTGCTCTCCACGCTTGGAATGGTGTTGCATGTGGGAATGTTCTACTGAAACAATCATGCATGGGCCAGTATAATGGATCGAAACAAAATTCCACTTCTGTTTCACTACGTCCATCTGTATTCTCATGCGTTTTCATGTTGTTAATAAATGTCTTGGTCCAGCAACTGAGTCCTCCGTTGCCATACATAAGTCCATTAATATTGTTTTTGGCCCGCCACCGGTAAACAGCCTGTTCCCATTGTTCATCTTTAAATGCTAAAGTCTGATTAAAAAACTCTGGGTCAGGCAAGTTGTCGCCATCAATAAGAATGAATCGTTCTGTGGTGCTGGCAGCAGCTGCTGCTTTATGAGCGGCATCTGATCCCTTGACTCCGTCTACACGAACTGCCCAAGGCACCATGTTTTTAATTTTAACCCAAAATTCTTCTTTCTCAGGTTCGTCGTAACTCAGGTATACACAATCTAAATCGGCTACATCAACTTGTTTCATTTTCTTTAATACTCCATTTAATATGCGGTTGTTTGCTGTCAACTACGACACAGATATCTCTAGGATCGCAAGCAATTCCGGTGTCGCCGGGGACTAATTTTTTAACATCTGTAACTACAATTTCTACTAATTTTCCATCGCGGACTCTAACATGTTTAGGTTGACGCTGAAATGTTTCTTGCTCGACTTCTATATAATTACCAGGTTCGGGTTGCATGGTCCAAAATAATGGACGACCTGCTTCGTCATAGTATAACCGATAAGAAATTAAAGGAGAATCAACCGGTGCCAGAGCAGCCCAAAATTCTGCTTCGGTCATTGGCCGGTCTTGATCATTTTGCATGTGCCCACTCCTTTTGGTGGTAGTGTACAAATCCCCACTGAGTTACTGTGTTGATTCTTAGTCCAGGATTGGTCAATTCCCAAACCAATTCTTGACTCCAATCCTGGCCCTCGATTGCGTTGATATGTTTTTTTAGATGTACAATTTTAGGACCAACATCGGGTGGCAATGTGCAAAGTTCAGGTCCTAAAATTTGTGCTGCTACAGCATACACTATGTCTGTAGTAGGATACTCATCTGAAAATTTTAGCAACGTGCGATAATCATTCCAATGTTCAAAAATTTGTCTAACTAATACAAAAAATTGATATGCAAAGTCGCTGTATCTCCAATAAGTAACAGCATTATAAACATCTGGTAAATTGTTTATATCAATCTGACGTCGGTAATTTCTAGCACTACTAATGTCATCATAAAAATTTCTGCATCCTTGACTAATAACTACATCTCGGTTTCTAAATAATGTCCACCAATGGTCAATTGGGCTGGCCGCAAACATATCAGCTTCTAACTTAATTGTTTCTCTAAATGGTGTAGCTGAATATACTTGCCAATCATTGGACAGTTTCCAGGTACCATCGGGATCTTGATCTCCGTAAGGTAATATTTTTACAAAATTAAAAATAGGATTGGTGTATTCTTTATCAGTCAATAAACATATTTCAGCATCAGGATGCCACTGTCGAATACTCTTGGCCAATAGTTCGGCACAAGCAACATAATCTACATCGGCTGAATTAATGGCAGGAATGATATAGCCGCGATCACTGATTGGTTTCAATCATTGCTCCTAATTGAAATTTTCCCAACACATGAATATCTTGATGATTGATGTGTATGTACCGTGGTTGTTGATCGATGCTAAGGTAATCAATTTGATATTGGTCTTGATCTACTTGTTTTAATTGTGACCCAGGTAACAATGTGGCCAGGTTCCATGGAATAGCAGCATGATTAATTGCATGTCCATTTACCATGCCCAACGCTATAGTAAGTGCATGATCATTGCGATAAGTGGATCTATGATTTCCATAGATATTTCTGTAATGATCCCAATGATCTCGAATCATATTCATGCTGTCAAAAATTAATTCAGCAGTGGTACTGCGTCTAAACATCATAACTGTGGCCCACCACATGGGCATGGCATGGGAACCAAAGTAATTGTGATCTTTGAACGGGTTACGATTGGTAATATCGTAAGCATATTGATGGCATAAAAAATCATAATCAAAATCAAAAAGACACCGCAATTGATCACTGGCTACTATGTAGTCCGCATCTAATACCAGCGTTTGCTCATAGGGACTAATTGCATAAGCGTCAACACGATTGCTATTATACCAAGCATCGCTTTTGGCTTCCACTCCAAAGTCACCAAACATTCTATGATTTGTACTATGAGGTTTTGTGTTTATTACTGTGTCAAATTCATACTCATCCGGAATGTCTTGAGTGTTAGTAACTACACAAACAGGAAGGTCCAGCAGGCGATGAATATTTTTTGCTGACCAAGCGGCCATTTTTAAATAGTCAAAATTTTCATTGTTGAACGCAAATATCAAAACACCCTTGCTCATCTTTTCCTAGATAGTTGTTCGTATTCTACTAGCCAAGCATTCATTTGTTCTTGCCAGCGTTGTTGACTCAAGTTCATCAATTCTGTTGTGTCAATTTTAACAGGGTTTTCATAACGGTCTAATAAAACTACTTCTCCCATTTGGCCACTGGTAAAAATAGTATTTTGTAACTCCGGTCCGGCCTGCCACATACCGCCACGATAGGCAAAAGTTAGTTTGCCTTGGTATTTTTCTTTAAGTGTACGTTTTGCAGCTTCGTGATCAAAACGGGCACGTGAATGTGCAATTAAGTTTTCAGAGTTCATATGAGTATTGTACTACAAAAAAAGAAAAAAGTAAAGGGTCCGAAGACCCTTTTTGGTATTACCAATCAACTATTACGCCGGCGGCGTTTCTTCAGACGGTACTTCGATCCAAGAAATAGTTGGTTCGTCCCATCTATATTGTTTGCTGTCGGTTGGATATGGAAGAGGAGGAATCCAGTGCCATTTATTTGTGTCTAATATAAAACTAGGGTTAGCATCTGGTTTAGCACTATAAAATACATCATTTACTGCGTCGTATACAAACCCAATACTGGCAAAATTTCCGCGCAAGGGTGTGCCGGAATCTGGTTCGCCTGTGTTATGGGCGTGATGTAAATTTAATCTAGTATTATAGCTTGTTTGAACCCAGCTGGCAGGATCGCCAAACGCACCCGAATCAATAACATCTTGTTCGGCTACGATAACTTGTGTAACTATTCCGTCTTCAACTTTTGCAAAATGACTCACTTTAATTCCTTTTATTAAGCTGTGTATGTACCACTTGATGTGTATTTAATTACAGTGTTAGAACCAGTGGTAGTTACAGTAGGACTACCTGTAGTTACGTTGGAGTAGTTTGCAGTCGGTAATTGTAAAATAATAATACCAGATCCACCATTACCACCAATACCAATTGTATAACCAGTGTACGGGTCAAACACACCAGGTGGGTGAGCTGCGCCACCGCCACCAGAACCAGTACTTGCTGTTGCAGCAGCAACGTTAGCTGAAGAACCGGCTGTGGCTCCGCCACCACCTGCTGCACCACCTTGTGATCCGCCGCCGCCGCCAGCGTATGCTACAGAAGCACCACTGGTTGAATTATTTGTGGATGACCCACCCGCGCCGCTGGCACCATTGCCGCCTGCGCCTCCTGCACCACCACCACCACCACCGCCTTGACCTTCAAAGACCTGGCAAGAGCCGCCATTGTTTCCTTGGCCTGAAACACCTAATCCGCCGGTTCCGCCAATTGGTTGTGAAGCGCCAGCTGCGCCACCGCCACCGCCACCTGATCCACCATTGGTACCGCTGTATATCGCGGTGTAGGCACCACCACCGCCACCGCCACCACCAAAAGATTGTATCAATGGTCGTGGGTTAACACTGGTTTGCGTAATTGTAGATGGTGTTCCTACGTTACCGGGATTGGCAAATACACCTGCACCGCCTGCGCCCACAGTCATAGTATAAGTATAACCTGGGATCAAACTATAAGTACCTGTTAATAGACCACCAGCTCCACCGCCACCTGCACCACCATATATGGATGAACCACCAGCTCCACCGCCACCCACTACCAAGTAAGTTGTAGTGTATGCTGGAGCAGTATTGCCAGACAATACTGGTGTAGTTGCAACCACAGTAGGTGTGCCACCTGTTGCTTCAGTTAAGTAAGTTGTTTCTGGTGGGAAATATGTAACCACTGTGGCTGGTGCTGTACCAAAGGTAATACCAGTTGTGGCTGTGCCGCCAGTGATATTTCCGCTTGGATGATATACACTAACCGGGGCGCCGTTCCACCTGGTCCACAATGTCATTACAGTTGGACTTGCATTAGAATTAACGTTGGCTGCCATAGTAATGAAATCATTTGTATAGCCATACACGTTACTGTATTGTGTATACAAAGTTGTGTTAGCTGTTGTTAATTGATTAAAGCCTGTACCTGTTGTTAATACTGTTGGTGTGCCTGTGCCGCCAACTTTTGTTGTTCCTGTGTATGCATTACCAGCAATGGTTTGTGTATAACCGCCGGTTGTAATATAAATTGCGCCAGCTTCTGTGGTGGCCAAACTATTCCATTCGTTGTCAGCAGGCTGACCGGTAGATGATTTACTAGTTTGCCATTTAATTGCACCTGCGCCATTGAAAAAATATCTTGCGGCAGTTGCATTAGCAAAGGTTACATCATGACGGAAAGTCAATACCCAACTATTAGCACTAGCAATGTTAGCGGTATAAGAACTAGTACCAGTCCACGCAGTATTTTGTGTGCCAAATGCATAAGAATTACCGTGATTAAGAGTAATTGTGTTAATATCTGTTTGTAGGTTTGCTAAAATAGAAATAGTGTTGCCGGCAACTGGACTTGTACGACTAGTAATAGTACTACCTTGGTGACTGGCCATACTTGTAATGCGATTATTTAGACTTGCCCATTGAGTAGCTGTAACTGTTCCGCCAGGAGACACGTTTGAAAGTGTTGTGGTTTGGCCGTACCCAGTGGTACCCGATCCTGTGCCCCATACGTTATTAATATTATTTCCAGCACCTGCTGCAAAAGTATTATAATCCGTTGCTTCAATTATGTTACCTGCCGAATATGTCATTGCTTGTTCCTAAAATTATTTGATTGTAACAATGGCTTCTATTGTACCGTCGCCTGCTTCTGTTTTACCAACCAGTGCGCGACCAATTACGTTAAACGCGGTTGCCTCGCCTGGTTGAGCTGCTCTTGCGACACCGTTGCCAGCACTTACAAGACGATCACCTTTGTTAATTATACCGGTAACTTTAACAGGAACACGCCCTGTCATTGCCACAGCTGGATGAGTTTTATCATCGCCTGCGTTACTGTTCATCAAATAAGCTGCACGGGTACTTATCACACCAAATACTTTATCGCTTAATTCTTCGCCAACCTTGGTAATTTCGGCAGATCCACCGAGCTCTACCACAGTTCCTGCGTCCAGATCCATGTCTGAAGCAAAACGTTCTGCAACGTCGGCGTAGTTTGCATTAATTTGGTTACCGCTTACAACACCTGTACTGCCATTGATAGTCATTGCTGTTGTCAACACACCACTTGGACTAACTTGGAAAATCATATTACCATTGGTAGTTTTGTTTGCAATATATGTTGTGGTTCCACTTACATAGGCATTTAAATCGCTGTTGGCACCAACAAATAATCCACCATTATTAAGAACACTAACTGTACCTGTGGTACTGGTGTTAGCGTTGTTTAACATGTAAGGTTGGCCGCCACTTAGTGCTTGTGCAAACTGTGCGGTACCTTGGAACAACGGAACTTGACTTCCTACCAATGTAGAAAGTGTAATACCTGGACGCACCGTAGTGAATCCTGAAATACTTGGAGCTGGTTGGAATGATGCATCTTTTGACACAATACCAACAATACTGTTATTAACATAAAACTTAATTACAACGTGACTAGTCGAAGTGTTGTCAACAATGGTATCGGCAATGGCGCCAGTTACACCTTGACCTGAAGTAAATGCAGGACCAACTACTAACCACTCAGTTCCTGTCCATACTTTTAACTGTTGATTTGTAGTATCGTACCATAAGTCGCCAGTTACGTTACTAGATGGTGCAGTACTGCTTGCTGTTGCAGCACTAATAGTTTTAAAAATAGATCCGTTGTAGACTTTAAGAAGGCTTGTTGAACTATCCCACCAAAGCTGACCCGTTAAAGGTGCGCCTGGAGGTGTGCTGTTAGCACCGTTCTCTAGCAAGTGAATAAAGTTATCATCTAAGAATTGACCGTAACCGGCATAATTCTTACCGATAAGTGTCATTGAACTTGATGTATTAATGGTACCATCCGCAATCGTTGCGAAAATGCTACCATCTGTTAAGTTAATTGTATATGCCATTTATAGTTACTCCGTCCTATTCTTATTTATCGCAAGATAATCTATACATATTTATGCGGCGCTTAAATTAGTTAATGTCTGGATTCTTAGTGTATAATCAATCTGAATCTGACGATTTAAGCTCTTTTGTACTGGGTGAAAAATAACATGAGTAATTAACCGTAAACTTGAAGTAGATCCACTTACAGATTTTAACCCTAATTCATCAAACACATACTCGCCATTAAAATTGGTACTATTATCAAATGCTTGTTGACCGGCTGGCTCGCCGTAATCTAACAAACACGTTACTAAAATGTCAGTATAAACATTGCCCGATGTGTGCAAAACTTCCATTTTGTTATAATTTGGGTCTGTATCCGCGGCGCTGTTATCATTAACTACCTTAGCGTAGGTCTCGTTGTACAGATCTGCATTTTGACCGGTGGTATTTGGTGGCAAATAAGTGATAACCCCGGTAGGATCAACAGCACTGCCACCGTTGCCAAATGCCATTTCGTAGATCCAGCCGCCGCCTTGTGCCAAGGTACGATTGCTCAATGTTTCGGCCATTGCTATGGAAATGTTCTCATAGTGAATAGCGTTCTTTTTATCTACTAAAACTTCTCCTGTATTAGGATCATGGATTTTAACAAATCCTTCAATTTTACATAGGCCTGCTTGAATCATGCTCGTTGCTCCACAAATTTCTCTTTGGTGTTAGGATCAAAAATTTTAACAAACCCTGTAACACTAATACTACCAGTCTCATTGGGGCGCTTTTGCTGTGGTTGCGGTTGTTGAGGCTGTTGTGTTGGGGTATGTTCGTTCATGAGTTATTTAGCCCTAATTTCCACCCCGTAAAAACCTTGCAATCTGATTATCGGTGTCTTGCAATGGAACACCATCGCTAGGTTCTCCAATGCCCGGGGTATACCAATCTACTCCGCGACGCACCAAAATAGCCACTGCACTACCACTAGCAGGAGCAGTTGCAAATGTTACAACTACTGGATCATTGCCGGTAATTGTGTAGCCAGATGTTTGTAGGATTCCGCCTACATAAACTTCCACAGCTAGTTCAAGATCGGTGCTGTCTTCGGCTGTGCCAAGATCAATTGCTGTAGCTGTGAATACCGTGGTTGCGCCGTTGCCCAATGGGAATTGTCTAGTATCTGTGTCAATGTTACTCACCACATAATTTTGATATTCTTCAGCCAGCAAATTGCCACGACCCATGTCATACACAAGAGCGCCTTCGCTGTGATCTGTTGCGGCTGTGCCCGCTGTGCCACGAAGTAAACTACTTACTGTATTGTTCACAGTGTTGCGTTCGCGATACATAATGCGCTCGCCGTTGATGGTAATTACTCCCCAGATATTAATATCAACTTTGGGTTCACCTAATTTACTAGCATCAACCACATAAATGACGTCATCGGTTTGTAGCAACGGTTGAGCCAATGTAGTTGTAGTTTCTGGAGTAATTCTATAAGTTGCTTGCAGGCCTCTCATGTCTTGGAAAATACGGAACGCCATTGAATTGTTTACTACTGTTTGTGTAAACCCAGTTATTACTAAAGTTGCTGTTGGACTAATAATTGCCCCATTAAGAATAATGTAACTTCCATCTACAGTATATCCGTCACCATACGCAACAAACCGTCCATTTAATGACACCAACAAGCGAGTCGGATCAACAATAACTCGACCTGTGTCAAATCTATTGGTTTGAACCACTGCACCTGCTTGGTAACTAAACGATCCAGAGGCACCAGTAACATTTCCTTGATCGTAATCTGTTTCGTCGTACCCTTCACTGACTGTGATACCTTGTGTGGTTGGCCCAACAAATACTTGTGTTAAAATTCCTTGTTCAGTGGTATCATTCCAAGTGATAATAGTAATATTATCGCCAACTTGTGGACTCAATCCTTGTGCTGGCAGGAAAGTAATTTGACCACTAGAAACAACATATTGTGCTACAGTTTTTACACTGATTAAAATTACAGAACCGGTTGCTGGAGCGGTTTCCAAGGTAACAGTTCTAGGACTTGTAGTATATGGGTCAACAAAATAATCAACACCTAACACTAATTGTGTTTGATCAACGTAAACAAACACATCGTTATCTGCAACAATGGATTGGTTGTAATTGCCAGACCATGGTAAATCATAAGTTACAGTAACGTCGTCACCAATGTAACGTGCACCTTCGTAAGGTCTAGCGCGAATACCGTTGCGTTCAACAACCATGTTAGGTATGTTAGTACCTTGCAAGCTGGCATAATCAGCCAAGTCATATGTTAAACTTCCATCAGCAATAAATGTTTGGAATACTGGAGCACTCCAGCTGTGGGTTGTTCCTGTATCAGCATACCCTAGCGCACAAAGATTAATACGATTAGTATCATCATATGTTGCATCAAAAGTTATAACTGTGGTGTTTCCTACGCCGGCGGCATAAGTGTAATCTGTGCCTTCAAACAATGGTATTTCGCCGTTCCAAATAGCAAATTCACTAATCATATCAATGTTAAATGGAACTGTGACAGTAGTACCATCAACTAACTCACTACCTAAGTAGGTATTCAAGTACAATTGATTGCCGCCGCCGATACCCGTTACTAAAGCTTCAATAATATCGCCTGATTGAATATCACCAGTAGATGCAATACTGGTTAAATCTATTGTGTATGTTGGCCAATAAAATGCTGCAGAATCATACACACTAGGGTCAATCACTACACCGGTGGTGACATTAACCAAACTTACAGTAAATGCGTATGGCAACATGCCACTGAAATCTAAATATGGATCAAGTGGATCATATACGTAGCGACGTACTGCGGTAGGAAACCCGTGTCCGTCGCCCGAAAAATCACTGCCCGGTGTTGTGTAGATACGCATGTCAAGTGTGTCAAACTCTGCTCCTGGAATCAATTCTTCTGGCGCATGACTACTGTAGGTATCAACGTAACCACCGCCGTCAACATTGATATCAGTAACGGCTGTACCAGTTGGTATTGGTCCAGTACTAGGTGTTCCGTAGTAACTGGCATAGAATGTGTTAAGTATGCCATAGTCATATGTTGGCAAGCCATTAGCATCTAAACTGATATTGTCAAACGGATTAATGTCAAAGTTGCCCACATCAAACCCAGTATTTTGACTGAACAAAGGACCGGCTACTTGCACTCCTGGATAACTGATACCATCAATCAACAATGGTAAGTCTAGCCCTGGTTCGTTAGGACCTGGCAAATAATAACCCATGGTACGGTCAGCACCGCTCAAGGTACCTGCGTCAACCAGGGTCCATTCGTCAGTAATAAACACTGGAGATGTAACTGTACCATTTGCTGACCATACTGTATCAGCATAACGAACCAAAGTTCCGTCTGTGTAAACAACATTTGCTTGCCATTCTACAATGGTACTAGTGTATTCACAACGGTCATACTTAATCACCGTTTTAATTGAACGTATTAAATCGTTACCCATTAGCGCAACTGCTGTAGCTGTTTCACCATCACCACTAGGATCAATAGTTACAGTCGGGGTAACTACATATCCTTCACCTGGATTAACTACCGTAATGGCAACTACTTGGCCAGCACTGTTAATAGTTGCTGTTAACACAGCCGGAACGGTGCAATCACCAGTTACAGTAACATCAGGAGCCACTAGATAGCCAGAGCCACTATTAATAATTGTTACACTAGAAATTGATAATAGATAATTGTTAAACCACTGGATCCAAGGATCTAACGTCCATATTTCTGCGTTAGCAGCAGCATCACTGTTGTCATTCTGAACAGTTGTACTGGCGTGGGTGTATGGTAACAATATTGGACTTACATATTGAGGTATTGTTAATGCAGTATTCCAGTAGGCAGGAACATCAAAGTCGGTTAAATTACCTCCGTACATGTCCGAGCCATTATAAATCAAATTAAATTCGCGAATCTGTACATGATACGGTTTAACTTCTTGAATATAATCCAACACAAACGTTTGATTATCTTGCATGTACATCTGGTACGGTAACAGTGCTCGAATATTATGATCAACATCAACCAAACTGGTCTTAACTAACCAATCCGGAGTAGTAAATTCACTGTAGATAAAGTTAAACATCAAGATCAGACTTTGATTGCGCTCAATTGCTAATTCATCCACAAACAATTCTTCGTTGATTGCTTGAATAATTTTACGAGTCTCGATCACAGGTTCTTGGTCAAAGTATTGTCCATCAAATACTTCAACATCAAATCCAAAGTTTCCTACAGTATAATTCCAAAGTTCTTCGTTGAATGCAATAGTTCCGTCTTGTAATCCAACACGATCCCAACTGGTTGTTGTTCTTACATAAATTTCCCACTTACCTTGAGAGTTTGCATCAACTCGTACACTTCTACCCACCGGAACAGCACTAAATGAAAGCTGTGTCAGGCTTGAGTAATTTGGTACAGATGCTACCGCTTGTGTATTTTTATTGTATCCTGTTGCGTACCAATCAATATAATGCCAATATAGTTTTGTATCATAGTTTTGAATACGATATAAATTTAAAACTTTGCTGCCAGCAATAACACCAGAATCCACTTGATATATTGTCCAGCGTCCTTGTTGATTTACGTCACTAAGCACAAGGTATCTGTATCCAACTGGAACAAACGCTAAATTCTGATAAGTCAATACTTCATATGTTGGTACTGCTGCATCCCACTCGCCTGAATTTTCTGTAGGGATTGGTTCACTGCTGTTGAGCAAATTGAAGCTACGTGTTTCACTAATTGGATATTGAGCCAGTATTATATTTGTTCGGGTCAAGTAGTTTTGTAATGCCATAAATCTATTAGCAAACATACTCTGCCGTGGGCGGAATTGAACTCCATACCGCTCGGCTGGACTCAATGTAGGATCTGGAACTGCACCACCAGATTCATCTACGCCACAGAAACTGTCTTGTAGTTTACGATATAAGTTTGCATTTAAGAAACTGTCAGCAATACCATCGGCAACAAACTGGAATTCCTGGTGAATATTGTTATCACCACCTTCGGCTTGACGATCATACCCAATGTGTAAAATTGTGTCTTGTGCTGAGATTAAACTCTTAGCATTGTAAATTGCCACGGTACTAGAATTCAACGGAGCCAAGTACGGAATGCCCGATGATCTTGGACTTTCAATATAACTAGCAATGCCTGCTGGACTTAGAGTTTTACCAGAGCCGGTGTCAATTGTGGTCAACCCGCGAACCCAGAAATAATAAGTAGTTTCCAAAATATTCTGAGTGTTAAGTGCAGTATTAACAGTATATGTTATTGTACTTAGTGGTGTGCCAGCACCGGTATAGTTAGCAGGTGGTGTGGTGCTGGCAGTCCACTGGTAAACGTCTACTCGACTACCTGGGAACACTTGGCCCCAACGACGGCTGGCATAAACAATGTTGTCTTGGTTAGGATCTATAAATCTTACAGTATCTGTATCCCACCAAATTTCTCCAAGATGCTCACTGGCCCAGCTGTTACCATTATTGTGAATAGCGCCTACGTTGTATTGTGCTGGATCTACTGCACCGATATAGTCAATGTTGCGACGTGCAGCACCCAAGATCTTGCCTTGTAGCGGATTGATATAATCAAAGTATGTTGTAGTTTTACTAATTGTTCTATCGTAAGAATAAACACCATTCAATAAATTAACATCAACTGCTGGTTCTTGAGCATGTATTACTTGCCATACTGGTGCATTAGTGACATTGTCAAATACACTTACAAATCCATAGTTAGCCAACGGATCAGTAGTGTCTTCTCCGCCTGGAGCACCGATTATAAGTCGATTGCTGGTATAGTTAACTGATGTACCAAATTGGTCTCCAGTTTCTAAAGTATCAACATAAATTTGTTGGCCAAATACAAATTTACCAGAATTTGAAATTGACGCATTAACACTCGGCAACAAATTGTAGGTATACACCACACCACTGTTTACAATTGGGCTGGTAAATGTTGTGCTGTATTCGTCAAAGAAAGTTTTGCCGCCATCAAAGATCACAGGCTCAACTGCGGTGCCGTTTGGTGCACCAACAACTAAACTAGTAGCAGCAGTGTCAATACTGACCGACTGTCCAAAGTATGCATAGTCTGTAGGAGTTGGACTTGAAATTTGTTGAACCAATACAAAAGATTCAAACCCTAAATCATAAAACGCCGATCCAATTGTACTATCGTCTGCACTAACACCAGGCAATACAGTGAGTGCGCTATAGGGAACAGCAACAGCAAGATTTTTTATACTTAAAGTCATACGACCAGACACCACTACAATTGATGTTCTGGCAGCCGGGGCGGTGACAAAAATTATTTGTTTGGTAGTTGAATTATAAGTGTACTCCATGCCTGAAGTCTGTAATACATCATCAACATAGACCACAGTAGTATATGAACTAGCTGCAGAATATAAATCACCAATGTAGAAAATTTGTGTTATGCCATCACCGACAAACGTAACATTAGGTGTTGCTGTAGCAATTACGTTAGGTATGGCAGCAGCATTAATTGCAGCAATTAATCCTGTTATGGTTTGGTTGGGTGATACAGGAACCGCAACTTCTGTATCATTAATGCGAATGGTATCACCGGCAGTTAATGATGGATTGGCTATGGTAGATGTTATAATTCCATAAACACGGCTTTGATTTACACTTCTGTAAACTGTACC
This sequence comes from Ophiocytium majus, assembly GCA_032358315.1. Classification (NCBI taxonomy): domain Eukaryota; class Xanthophyceae; order Mischococcales; family Ophiocytiaceae; genus Ophiocytium; species Ophiocytium majus. Next base: position 16,676 of record JAULBY010017579.1, read on the forward strand.
AGCTTGTGGTCTTACATCACTATCAAATGGAGCACCGGTGTATAAACTGCAACTGTTAGGGCAAAGATCAATAGAATAACCAAATCCATCATAGTTAGCTGGATTGTCTGATGCGATTTTTTGTACAAATTGTAAATCGTTAGTTTCAATTTCTAGGAAGTCGCCAACAGTTAATGTAACTGAGCTACTAAGAACAACAGTAGCACCAGACACTGTAAACTGACCGTTGAGATATTGATTGGTATTTGTTAAAAACTGCCCATTCAAGGTAACCTGAATTGGTTCTACAAAATTACCAGGGATTACATAAGTGGTTTGAGTGGCATCGGTGATTTGATAACGAACCACACTACGATCAAATTCATAAACAGCGCCAGCAGCTGTAAAGGCTCCAACGGTATCGTATGGTGCTCCGATAAAGACTTGGCGGCCGTCTGTGGTTGTGGTTAAACTAAACCCAAACTGTGCGTCTGGATCAACACCCGAGGTAGGCACAGTACCAATGTACTTAAAATGAGTTCCTGTGGTTACAACAATAAGGGCCCCCGGAATAGGGTTGTTAATAAATGTTAGAGACTTGACTACATCATCAAAGGTATAATCGATATAAGGACGTTGAATCACTGCGTCAACATATACAGTAAACGAGTAAATGTCAGCAACTGAATATAGATAAGTCTGCAGAGCAAACGTAGAATTATCGTCAATACCGTCTCCACTTAAACTATATGTGTCAATTACGCCATCCAGTCCAACAGAGTCAACAGTAATTGTTAAATTGTTAGCGGCGCTACCTGCAGGACAAACTTGTAAGTAACTAAAGGTCAACTCTTCTCCAACAATGTAACCCGATCCAACATTGTTGATGGACGCTGTATAAACGCCACGTGTATTGGTTACGGTAAATGATGCGCCAACACCTGTGCCTGTCTGACTGTCAGCTGACAAGTTGTAATAGGTTGCTTGATCGATTGCGCTGGCAGTTCTTCGACTAATTCTAATAACTTGTCCAGCAACAGGAGCTGTATTGAAAAGTACACTGCTTGCAGATAGCTCATAATCAGTCTGATAAACAGATACCAATGTATCAACTGTAACTTGAATTTGATCTGGGTAATTACTATCTACCTGCAGATAATCAATGTAATTGTAACTAGTGGTTACGCCATCTGATATGTAACTGACCAATTGCGTTTCTACATCAACGCGACCAAATGCATATACTTTATTTCCTTGAGGAGCACTTGCATAAATCCAACGTTCGTCTTGGCTGATAGTTACTGCAGCACCAAATCTAATTGCAGTAAAATCTTCATCAGGAGCAACTAATAGTTGTGGTTGATTCCAGTTGTTGGATCCAGGCACCAAGTATAGTGTGTTGACATAGCCAGCACCAGAATTACTGTCTGGAGCCCCAGTTACTGCCCAGGTTTGATAGCCAAAATCAACACTATAACCAAAACTTAAAGTATCCAGGGCATTTAAAGTCAACGACACGTTGTCAATGTAACTGGTATCATCACTGCGACGATATGTGTGCAATACTCCGGGATCGTTGCCGGTGCCAGGCATACCTACCAACGCAGCTATATGGTTGTTTCCTTGCGCTGTGCTTGTGCCGTACTGCGAATTACTAACCGGTGGTAGTGGTAATAGTTCTTTAGCTGCTATAAACGGTGCTTGTTTTTCTAAAACCACCCAATGTCCATTGCCGGCATCGTCAACCCACACGCGGGCGCCAGGCAATAATGATTTTGCATAGTCAAGATCGGCAATATCACTAGGCTGTGCAACACGCATGGTTTCTAAGAAGAATGCAATACCGGTACCTGTCACAGTGGTCTGGTTAGTATTCAAGAAACTGTATGCAATAGTGATCGAGGTTATACTAGGAACTGACAGCACACGATACACTCCATCTACTGCGCCAAAAAAGCGAATAATAATTAAATCGCCGACATCTAGATTATGAATATTGGTAAAGTACACAATCGAAGTGCCGTTTAGATTGTCTTGTATTTGGAAGATACGAGAAATATCGGCTGCGCAACGATAGATATTCCAATCGTAACTGTTAATCTTGGCTACCCAGATGGTTGTGCCAATACCAACGTTGTTTATATCTGCGGCAATATTGCTAGGATCGTCCAGGCTAAAAACTGTGATATCCACATCATCCAAACTGACATACCCTGCTGTGGGCAATGATGCTGATCGTTGGCTATCGTATGTGGTAGGCAGAATATCCGTAGAAGTGAGCTTGTAACTACTGCGCCAAACATTTTCCAGGTAAACAGATTGGTCGGCGATGCTTTCTTGTCCAGTCTGGACAACTTGAATAGTAGCAGGATCGGCCTGTAAATTGGCTTCATTTAATTGCAACTCATAGAAACTTTTGTTGGCATTGGCACCATAGGTACCGGCCAACACAGCCCAGTTTTCATAAATCTTATATTCGCCAGTTTCCTTGCCAAGATCAGCACGAGTAAATACTTCGGCTGCTAATCTGGTTCCTTTGGTTCCTAAGAACTGCTGATACAAGTTAACCTGTGTAACATCGTCAAGATTTAAGTCAACCATGTATTGACGTGGTTTGAATCCAATTAATCCATAACTCAATAGGTCGTTGTCGCGCTCAAGATTGGCAGAATTAATGTTATAGCTGTTGGCCAATTGATCTGCTTTGTTGGCAATGTTAGGAAGTAGACCTTCTTGGATAAGATTGTAATTACTTTTGACCCAGTCAGCGTAGTCAAACGCTAGCTGAGGTTGAATAATGGTCAAGGCAGTCCAATAATTGTTTTTGTAGATAACAATCTCGCCCTTGGTGTACTTCTTATTAGGCACCCATTGCTTAACGTCTGGATTATTTTCAATAAATCCTTGTGCATCTAGTTGTCCATTCCAGTCAGTGCTGGTATAAGCACTAACACGTATGCGATTTTGACGTGCAGCGGTAACAGGATCATACACTAGGTCACTAAAGATACTGACATTGTCTAATATTAAAATATCTTCATAGTTAGTGAATTTTAATTCCAAGAAACTAATGGTCTGACCACTCAACGAGCTTATTGTAAAATCATTGTCAAGTCTGGTTACTACTAAATCCCTAGTAGGCAATACCACACGATTTTGATTGAGCAACATGTTTTCTGGAGTGATGCTTACAATAGTATCTACTATGGCTCCGGCCCTGAATGCCTTTATCTTTGTGGCCACTGGATTAAGATTAATCATTGTGCCAGACGCCCACCCTTGTTGACTAAAGTACAAGAACTCCTGGGCCATTTGGTTCCAGTTTAATGTAAACCCGTTTTCTACATCATCAAATACAAGACCTTGACTTTCAAGGAATTTGCCATAACTTAAAATAAAGTCAACTACCACTGTGGTGTTTACAAATGTATAACCATACGGAATCTGAACCACAGTACTAGTATACTGCGCCGGCACACGAACAGTGGCGCCACCTGAAGTAATTGTTTGCAAGATACCGTTGCTGGCACTGGCAAAAATTTCAAA
>JAULBY010017590.1:0-14537 GCA_032358315.1 Ophiocytium majus
AGGGGGGGTTGTTAAGGGGGGGAGGGGGGGAGAGGAGGCAACGGGGGGAAGGGGGGGGGGGAACTCAAGGGAGGGAGGGTGGCGGGGGACGAGGCAATGGGCGGGGGAGAGGGGGTGGGGGGAATGGGGCAATTGAGGGGCGAAGCCGGGGGGGGGGGGATTAAGGGGGGGAGCGGCAGGGGAAACGGGGGGTCGGTGCACAGTGCCACCGGGCAGGACTCTGGTGCGTGTACGCAAGCTGGCGGGAGAGCCCGGCGGCAGCAGTCACGGGAACCCGTGCGAGACGCGCATTGCCTTCTGCTGAGCACGCGATGCCGGGCATTTTGTGTGTGCATGCATACCTTTGCGCGCAGCTCGCGCACGGGTCCAAAGTCGTTCTCGCACCTGCAGCGGAGGCGGCGCGCAGTGGCGGCGGAGGCGCAGATTGTCGGAGTGCCGCTGCTGGTGGCTGATGCCAGTGCGTCACAGATGTGCACAGCTTGCAGAGGCGGCTGCCAGCATCGGCTGCACACTTGGTGGACCCGTGTTGGGTGGGCAGGCAAGAACATATAGGTGGCCCCACCTCCCCCCTCCGCAATAGTGCAGCATTACTCTTCGAGTGCAGGTTACGAGAACCACATGGTACTACTAGGCAGTAGCACTTCACTAACGCAAAAAGCATGGTGCGGCGCTCCTCGCGCGGCTTGTCGATGAGGTGCTCAAGCACTGGCGCAAGCACGCTTTCCACTACGACCACGTACTTCTGATGTAGCTTTTTTTTTGCTCGCACAGCCAGCAAAGGCACAGCTAAACCACATAGCCCATGCTTCGAGTATACTACTAGTAGTACACAGCAGCATCCCGCTAATGCAACCAGCATGGGGGGCACTCCTCGTGCGGCGTGCCATCAAAAAAATTCCACCACCGGCGCCAGCATTGCACCCAGCAATTGCACAGCTAAAACCACATAATTCTACTCGAAATAGTACACTTCGAGGGATAACATGGTTATAATTGTCCTACTCACGCGAAGAGTATGGGGCGGCACTCCTCGCCCGGCCCGTTGTCCAGCTGCTCCAGCGCGGGCACCAGCAACGCACCCCGCAACTGCACAGCTGAAACCACATCATTCAACGTTGACTAGTACTTCGACATACTTCGGTGCACATCACATACTCACTTCGAAGTGCTTCAGGTACTACTGAAGTATGTGATAGTAACACCCACGCGAAGAGTATCGGGCGGCGCTCCTCGCGCGGCTCGTCGTCCAGCTGCTCCAGCACGGGCTCAAGCACCTTCTCCACGGCCACGCCCAGAGCCCAGCACGGGCTCAAGCACCTCTCCACGGCCACGCCCAGAGCGCAGCCGAGCCACATAACTGTTACTTCAGGTACATTACTACTACTGTAGTAACACTACTACTGTAGTACTACACATTGAATCCACTCACGCAAAGAGTATCGGGCGGCACTCCTCGCGCGGCTCGTCGTCCAGCTGCTCCAGCACGGGCTCGAGCACCTTCTCCACCGCCACGCCCAGAGCGCAGCTGAACGACGACGCCGCGCGCACCAGGCGCCGCACCACGTCCGTCTCGCTGCTGAGCACAAGCAAGGGGCAGCGCTCCACCAGTGCCGCGTCCAGCTGCTCAGCGCTAGTCACGATGGCCAGGGGAGGCGCGGCGGCGCCACCGTTGACGCACACCTGTTGCGGGGAGGGGGGGTGGAGAGGGTGAGTGCGGCAGTAGCGAAGTGGCGGTGTTGCTCCAGCAATTTTAAAGGCTCGTACTTTGAAGTACTTGTACCCTTATTGAACTCCGCTTAGGGCGCGGAAAGCCCTTCGCACACGGTGCGCGTGACCAGAAAAAGGGATCAGATAGGTAGCGAAAAAGCTGGCAGTGCTCTTGCACTTGTATTAGTAGTGCTTGTGCAAGTGAACACACGGCAGGCCCCCGCTGCCGACCTCGAGCTCTCAAACAGCCTCAGCACGTGACGGCACCGCCGCGTGTGCGCACCCGCCTATTGACGTGATACGCCACCGCAATACACGCTCACCGCACAGACAGCTACAAATTTTCAACTTCAACTCGTACCTCAACGGGCAGCGGCGCGCCCGCGGCGGCGTGCCCCCCGCGCTCCGCCATCCCCGCCCAGTCATGCGAGGGGCGCTGCAGCACGGCAAAGTGAGCGGCGCCAGAGGCGAGCACCGGCACCGCACATACAACTTCAAGTTTGCGACTTTTAAACTTTCAACTCCTACCTCAACAGGCGGCGGCGCCCCCGCGGCCGTGTGCCCCCCGCGCTCCGCCAGCGCCGCCCAGTCGTGCGAGGGGCGCCGCAGCACGGCAAAGTGCGCGGCGCCCGCGGCGAGCGCCGGCAGCACGCATGCAACTTCAAGTTCCATAGCTTCCATTTTTAAACTTAAACTCCTACCTCAACGGGCGGCGGCGAGCCCGCGGCCGTGTGCCCCCCGCGCTCCGCCAGCCCCGCCCAGTCGTGCGAGGGGCGCTGCAGCACGGCGAAGTGCGCGGCGCCCACCGCCAGCGCCAGCAGCACGAACCCTACCAACAGCTGCCCCAGGTCGAAGTGCAACTTCAACTTAGCAACTTCAACTCACAACTTCACCGGCGGCCGCGTGCCCCCGCGCTCCGCCAGCCCCGCCCAGTCGTCCGAGGGGTGCTGCAGCACTGCAAAGTGCGCGGCGCCCGCCGCCAGCGCCGGCAGCACGAGCCCCACCGACAGCCGCCCCCAGGCCGAAGCGCAACTTCAACTTCTCAACTTCAACTTACAACTTCAACTCCTACCTCAACAGGCGGCGGCGCTCCCGCGGCCGCGTGCCCCCCGTGCTCCGCCAGCCCCGCCCAGTCGTGTGAGGGCCGCTGCAGCACGGCAAAGTGCGCGGCGCCCGCCGCCAGCGCCGGCAGCACGAGCCCCACCGACAGCCGCCCCAGGCCGAAGTGCACGTGGAGGGGGCCGGGGACGGCGGACTCCTTGGCAGCGGCGGTGGCGCCGGCAACGGCGGGGCACGGCCTCTCGCTGCGTGCGCACTCCGCCTCTGCGTCGCTGCGGAAGAGTGCGTCGGGCAGGTCGCAGACGTGCAGGCCGATGAGGTCTGCGAGGGCGCGAGCGTGCATTAGGATGGCGCCGTTGGCGGCGGAGGTGGTGATGACGACGTCCTGGGGGCCCGCGCGGGAGACGGCGGCGTCGCGGGCGGTCTCGCGCTCCTTGTTGAGAGCGGAGAAGATGGGCTTGGGAACTGGGGGGGGGGAAGGTAACAGCAGCAGCGGCGGCGGCGGAAGGCAGGGGGGCAAAACAAGGGTTAACAGGGAGGTAAAAGGGGGCGGTGCTATGGGATGGGGGGCAGCGGGAAATCGCTTGGGATCTGAGCGGTCGCTGGCACCTTGGCTGTAGCACCAGCTTGGTGCAACCTCAACAGATGTCGTTCTTTTCCGCTTGAACCTGGGAACTCCGAGATGCCAGCGTGAGGGCCATAGATCTAGGCGATGCCGGCGCACAGGCAAGCACTAAGGCGGCCCATCCCTCTCTTCTGCCTCTCCTCTCCAAGCAGTAACCGGCAGGCACGGCGCCTTTGACGTCTGGGTGCGGACCTATTCGAATTCTCAGAACGACTGTGATCAACAACAGCAACAAATGCAACTCAACAACACCAGTCGCAACAGCGGCAGCAGCCTCAACAACAGGGGTAGCAGCAGCACTCGCAGCTACCTCGATGCGCGAGCCGGTAGCGTGGAGGCATACCTTGCACAATGGCGGGCTCCCCCGTGTCGCTGCCGTCCCTCTTGGGGTGCACCGCAGCTTGCACAATCTCCGCTGTTCCTCGGAAGCCATGCAGTTTTGTCGGCTCGCCGCTGCTGCTGCCGCTGGTCGCCATGGTGTTAGATCTAGTGGAAAAGGGGGACCTGCCTCTGTGTCAGCACACCTGTCGCTTACAACCGGCTTGTGTGCAGGTGTCGCCAGCGAGCGCACTCACTCGTGTGTGTTGGGGTGCGGTCGACTCATGATCGTTCTACTTCAACATCAAGTTCGCTTTTTTCCAGGCAGCATGGCGGCTCCAAGTGCACCTGTGCGGCCTGTACAGCTGTGTGAGCGCACGCGCTTCGACGCAGTCAGTGAAGTGGCACTGCCAATACTGTGGATGTTTTATGTAGGTCCGCCACATGTGTACAATGCGGTCTGGCCATCGAGCAGCATGCGGCAGAGGAAGACGTGGCGGAGCTGGAGGCGCTTGGGCCGCGGTTTAAGAGAGGCGCGCCAGACGGCCCGCCTCGAGGCCCAAGCGCACGGCGAGCAGGTGGGAGGCACAATTGCGAGCCATGGTGCACACATGGAACCAGCCAGGCTATATGTAAGTGGGGGGGGCATGTGCGAGCCGCATGAGGCCACGCATGTGCATGCCAGTGACGAGCAAAAGAAGGAGCAGCATTGACAAGTGTTCTGCGCACACAAAAGTGGTATCAAGCCTGCCATGTGTTGTGAGCTCTTGGTGTGGCAACACACGCGCATGGCAACATAGTCATGCGCTGATGAATGCATGGCTCATATTTGTGGTGCGCCATAGGCAGGATGCTACATACGCCCTCTAGTCATGCATCTCAAAAATCACAAGCTGGCTTGGTTTGAAGGTGGCGATGGCTTGTGCTGTGCTGCTGCCGTCACTTCAGGCTATGTTAGCCGCTGCAGCGGTAAACCACCACTGTGACAGTCGCGAGTCCACGAGCACGTACAACAGGCAAAACCCTGTAATGGGTTGTGTGCAGCAGCGCATCGGTGTTGGTGGTACAGGGCACTACAACTACTAGACGACATGCCAACAAGCGCCTGCAGCGATGCTGAGCTCCGGCTGATCTACAAAAAGACAGAGCTGCACATGACATTTGGCAGCAGCATCATATTTTCGAAGTACACCTTGATTGCCCGGCAACCAGGCGCGCACTTTGAAAAAAAAAGAATGTGGTGTCAAACTACCCTGCATGTTGCAGGAGCACAAGCTATGTGGTAGAATTTTTTTTAGACTTGAGCCATGCCTGAATATACCTCAGGCTGCGTTAAATAGGCATTGGTAGACTCCCATTTGAGCTCTGGCTACACCATCAAAAACCAGAGTTGCACATCAATCGAGGTGAAAGGGCCCCCGAGGGCGAGGGGGGAGGGAACGGTTCAGCTGATCCGCTCGCTGCTGCTGCACTGAGGCTTTAGCAAACTCTCAGACAAAGTCACAACCACCTTCAAGCAACGAGAGCGTCAGCAAGCAGACAGCCCAGGCGTCCGGTTCACACACAGCAGCAGGCAACATGAGTGCGGCGGCGGCAGTGGCTGCGCTCTTCGAGAACTCTCCCGTCCACACCGACATGGGCAAGAGACTCATTTCGACGCAACTTATGGTTCTCGCGGCTGCCTCTAACCTCAATGCAAGTAACCTCCACCACCCTTGACTCGACGCCTTCCACCGCCATCGCGGCTCTCCTGCACGCTCTTGGCGCAGCAGCAAAGATGGACTGTCTTGCCAGAGCAACGCACTGCTGCCGGCCCGCAGCCCCGCTGCCCCCGTGGCAGCAGCCGCCGCGTGGTGCCTCCCTCTATAGAGGAGCGCCACCTGTCTGGTATCTTTTTTGCTTATATTTGCGTGGGGCAGGCTTTGTTCTGTACTACTTCTGATACTATGTAGTATGAACACTCCGCTAGGAGCGATGTATATGTGATAGTATACACTTCATGAATACGCTATACTGACTTGTCAGGTACTCCATGGTGACAGCACCCACTTTTCATGTACGCCTAAGCCTTGTGTACATCTGACGGCTTTTGCACGTGCCTGCAGCTACTGCACCACAGGCAAAACTATGTAAGGGACTGACATTAAAGCTCACAATGGCAATTATTGCATGCATTTCCCCCAGCGAAATCAAGTGACTGCAGTTCGATGTTATCTTATGCCCTGTGCAACTTTCTTAATAGCAGGTTCTTAAGAGCAGGTTCGGTTCGTAGGAACCTTTTGGTTATTTACACGCATTTGACATGTAAACATGGTGCACCCAGCTCTCTCACAGAGGCCTCCTCTGTATGAGTGCAGCAGCTGCAACGCTTTTCACACACAGAGCACCGCATCCACACTAATTTACTCGTACAGGATGGTGCTGTTGCTCGTATGGCAGCAGGAAAAGTACTTCAAACACTGCGCACCTGGTGTGCCAGCAGCATGGGCCAGGCAAAGCACCATCTGCTGAGGCAATGCGACACCAGCAACGCCGGCAGGGTTCCTTTCGATGAAAATCGCACATGCCAAGGGGTTGACAGCAGATACTTGCTTGAAATTGTTACTGCTAAGCATATTCTAGCATGTCAACTATATAAAGTACTGTGCTACACTGTCTACTTCTTTAAAACTAAGTACTTGAAAGTATTTTTGGTGCTGTGGCTTCTACCCTTCCCTTTTCCTCGTCTCAAAATTGGCCCTGGCCCGCCTCAAAAAAGCAAAAAAAACAAAAAAGAAGCTGCCAGTGAGGTTCGATCCTCGGGCAAAAAGGGGGCTGGGCAGATTTACTGTACGACTCTGACCACGATTGCCCGCGAAGTCGCTCGTACTACGCCTTTCGCACAACGCCGGAACCACCTTGGGAAAGCGGGGTAACTTGGATATGTAAACCGCACGTCATGCACGTTTGCGCCCTTCTTTCCTCCACCGCTGCTGCTGCCGTCGCCCACCACACCAGCATCTGCCGAGACCGTCGGCACGCGCGGATGACGCACCTGTACCGCCTCGCGTCGTCGGCGCTCCCCTCCACGGCTGCGAGCGGTCAGGGCTCCAGTGCGAAGGGCTGCAACCTGCTTACAGGGCTGCTTGTGGTCCGCACCAGACTAGTCCGCCAGCATCCAGCGCGATGAGCTGCAGCACCGCCGCCGCCGCCGACGCGCTGCTCCGAAGCAGCCGCCGGCTCGTGCACGCCTTGCTCTCTCGCTGTGTGCAAGCAGCTGCACCTGCCTGGCTGGCTGCTGGCGGCACAAGTGTTGCGCAGCGGGTGCAGCAGAGTGGCTTGCGCGATGTCGTCGCAGCCTGCTGTGGCGCCGCGCGCGGCTGCCACGCCGATGCAGCAGCGACCGCAACAGATTCAGCCCTTGTGTGCTGCTGCCTGCTGGGCGATCGTGTGCGCCACGAGAGCGAGAGCCCGCGTGCGTCAGCACTGCGTCAGCACTGGGGAGAGGGGCAGTTGGGGGAGGGAGTGCAGCCCGCCCCTGCTGTGCACTTGTCGCATGCTACTCGGCGTGCTGCTCGTGCTGCTCTACCGGCACCGCTGGTGTGGTGCCAAGTTCGTGATCATGCGCTCGAGCAAGCAAGCCAGGTGAGCAACCCTGACGTTGTCAGGTCCCCCTCGGTCCACCGAGCGGTAACCGCGCGTGGAGCACCTTGCGCGCTGAGCACTCCAGCGTGTGAGGCCGCCATACATGTGTTGCACTGCTAGTGACACACATGTGCACATGCATGGCGACAGCTGCAGATGTACGGAGTGCACCACCAGCAAGCAGCACACACGCAAAGGTTCTTGTGCACTCGCTCACGCGCCTCAGCCTGTGTGTGTGGCATTGGTGGCAGCAGACAACACACACTGCTGACGTAACGCCTGGTCGACGTCGTCCGGAAGGAGGCACTGGGGTTTGGATGAAAGTCTAGCAGCGGCGGCAGCGCCACCATCACTAGCAGCCGTCTGGAGAGCATTTGCTGACAGTGGCCTTATGCACCCATGCGCAGCACCCGTTGCTGCGCCAGGCTTGACCCAGCAGCACCGGTAGGTTCCACTCTGGTGCCGCCTCTGCTGCTGCTACTGCTTTTTGGCTGCTGCCGCCGTCGCCCACACATGCAGCTAATCCTTGCTCTGCATAAGGACAGCCGTCACCAGCAGGAGGATTGGCAGCAACAGCAGCAGCAGCAGCAGCACCTGCAGAAAGTGATGGCGGGGGCAGAGGCGGACCCGCACCTGTGGCGCAAGTGGATCATCGTGCCCGAGCACCGGCTCCTGCTCCATGAAGACGGTTTGCAGGCAGGGGGGTCAATGACCTGTTCAGGGCCGTGCGCACGCCGTACCACGCGTCACTCGCAAGCGTTCCCGTGTTTGGGCGCAACGACATGGCGGCGCACAACCTCACGCACGCGCAGGTGGCGCGCATGGTGCGGGACCCGTCGTGGCACAAGGCTGTCTTCTACAGGTGCACACGTAGTGTCAATGTTAATACACCATTGGGCACTTACACATGTACGCCGTGTAGCCTACAGTGTCCTCTGACACGTGATAAACCCCCACTGTTGTGGGGACTGAACGTGTTGCCAGCAGCATCCCGCACCGCAAAAAAACTCGAGTGCTCACCCTGCAGCCGCACCCGCCCGCACAACCACACGCGCCCGCAGGCAGCCCTTGGAGCGCTTCGTCTCCGGCTTCCGCTCCAAGGTGCGAACGCGGCCACGACAGGCCCAACGAGCGCAACCACTGCCTCGCCGCCTTCGGCGCCCGCGATGCCACCTTCCCACGAGCCATCACGCGCCTGTCAGCCGCCCCCCCCCCTGCTGAACGCGCACTGGCGGCGCCAGGCCGATTTCTGCGGCGGCGCGCTCGTGACCAACCTGCATCAGTTTGACACGGTGGTGCGGCTGCACCCCCGCAACGGTGCGCGCGCACGAGGTGGAGCTGCTGAGGCGCACCGGCATAGACCCTGCAGGTGTGGCCATGGCGCTCGACCTGCAATTCCTGGCGCAGACGGCTTCTCGGCAGGCAGCTGGTGTTGTTGAGCCGCATGCCGTGGCAGCCTGCTGAGCAGCAGAAGTGGCAGGCGACAGCGCGGGCGGTCAAGGCGGAGCACAGGGAGGCTGGTGGCGCGGAAAGGCGACAGCGGCGCCGGCGCTGGCGGCAGCAGCTTGGCCGGCAGCAGCGGCGGCAGCAGGTTGGTGCGGAGACCACCAGCAGAAGCCGCAGAAGCGGCGGCGGCAGGGCCAGGAGAGGGGGGGCAGGGCAGCAGCGCGGCCGTGAACTCTCACACGCACTACACACACGCGCATGAGGTGCTGCTGCGGTACTATGCGTTGGATGCTCTGGCGTGCACAGTAGTGCAGTACTATGCGGCGGACTATTTGTTGTTTGGCATGCCGCTGCCGGCCTGGGCGTGTGAACGCGGCAGTTTTGACTGGACATCTGCCAACTGCACGGCACTTGTTAGATACTACAGTAGTAGGAGATTAGGTGCGGCAGATGTCTGAGCGTTGCTGTGCCAATGACTCTGTTGTTTATGATAAGTGTGCATGTATTGCGCCATCAGTATGTCAGCACCAGTGCGCGCATGTCATGTTTTGTAACCAGTGCTTGTGTTGGAACGTCCACCGTTGTTACCGCTTGGAGCAGCATGTAAGTGCGCTGTGTTGCACAGCTCAGGGATGCCCTAGCAGTGGTGGTGCGGCACTGCAGCAATGCTGCCACACAATGTCACCACCTTCTGTTTCGATTGGTACTGCCTTGCGCTGTCTTTTGTGGTGTTGCGATGTGGTCTGGCTACCAGGGGGTAAGTAGGAGAAGAAAGAAAAAGCCTACTTACCCCCTGTGGCTACGGCGTCTTGCAGGCATGCCATAACGTGCGCTTGGCAGCACACTGGCACACTGGCGTGATCATTATGATGCAATGCGGGATTGCACGCTACCACCATGGCATTGCGCGTGCAGGCACAGCTTCACCAGCCACTCTGGATTGTACCATGTGCCGCACTGAAGCCAGGCAATCCCCACTCCAAATAGCTGAAGTGCACCAAATAGCATCAGTGCACTAGCGCCTCATACCACCATTCAGGCATCACAGCTCAATGGCAGTGCACTTGCCAGTGGGTGTGGGTGTGATGCGCATTTTCTTTTTTAAAGCGAGGTGACACGTGGCAAGGGAGACGGGGGCCCCCGAGGGGCAGTGGGGGGGGGGTCAACGCGGTTCACTGATCCGCTCGCTGCTGCATGCAGGCTTGCTTCCAAACTCTCAGACAAAGTCACAACCACCTTCAAGCAACGAAAGCGTCAGCAAGCAGACAGCCCAGGCGTCCGGTTCACACACAGGAGCAGGCAACATGAGTGCGGCGGCGGCAGTGGCGGGCTCTGCGCTCTTCGAGAACTCTCCCGTCCACACCGACATGGGCAAGAGACTCATTTCGACGCAACTGATGGTGCTCACCGCTGCCTCCAACCTCAATGCAAGTAACCTCCACCACCCTTGACTCGACGCCTTCCACCGCCATCGCGCCTCTCCTGCATGCTCTTAGCGCAGCAGCAAAGATGGACTGACTTGCCAGAGCAGCGCACTGCTGCCGGCCCGCAGCCCCGCTGCCCCCGTGGCAGCAGCCGCCGCGTGGTGTCTCCCTCTAGAGAGAAGCGCCACCTGTCTGGTATCTTTTTTGCTCATGTTTGCCGTGGGGCAGGCTTTTCCGCCTCCGCCACGGCCTGCAGGCGCTGCGCGCCGGCTTGCTTGGCCCCCATCTCTACCGTTGACGCGATCTGACCCTCGCCCCCTCCTCCCCTTCGCCGCCCGCCGCACCTCTTGCTGCAACCCGTTTCCCCGTCAATCGTGCTTGGCTCTGCTGCCGCCGCTGCGACTTCCACCAGGACTTCAACGTGAGTGGGAGCCACGCCTTGGCTGCGCACCCCCTGTTCCACCTGGTGTCCGCCATGCTTGATTCATCCGCCGCTGCGTCCATGCACACCCCCCCGCCGCACGCGGGGAACGGGCACCGCCCTCCAACATCAACCCCACATTTTGCCGGTGCACACTGTGCGCACTCTCTGCTGCTGGCTGGCTTTGCCTTGCCCCACACAAACCCTGACCTGCCGCACGCATGTGCCCGTGCGCCACACAGGACGTGGTGGCCTTCCTGAAGGAGCACCTGGATGACGTGATCAACGAGATCCACGGCTTCGGCAAGCTCCTGGTGGACGACGGCAAGACGTCCCTCAACTGCCCCCCCGCGCCCGAGAACGGGGACTCCCACGGGGGGCTGCTCATCCGCACCATCAGCGAGCAGTCGCCCGACAAGGGAGAGCACATTGTGCTCTCCAGGGAATTTAAGGTGGGTGGGCAGCTGCTGCTGCGCTCGCTCTCCGTTTCGATTGGGCCCTCAGTGCGTTCGGGCGGCGGTGTTTTTGCAGGGCCTGCGCCCCGCTCGTGATCGCTGGAGGACGGCGCGGTCGTGGTTTTGTTGCTGATGATGTGTAAGCAGCAGCGTGTTTGGCGTGGGTGAAACTCGGCTTTAATGCCAGGCGTGCGGCGGCCCTGGTGGCCCGCACCGCCACCGTGACGGACAGCCACTTAAATGGTCCGTGGCTGCCTGCTGGTGCTTGCAAGTTGAAGACCCAGCCTTCATACAACACTAACAGCGGTTTGGCTGCAGTATACTACTGCAGTAAGCAGCATTTGCACTTGAGCTGTTGTGCAGCGCATGTGTGGGCGGCACAAGGAAACGTTGGCTACACTTGTGATGTGCGCTTTAGGGTCAAGCGCTGCCGGCACCCACTGCGCACACGTGATTATGCCAGTGATGTTGCCGGGCCCCTTAACTCCTTAGGTGTCAGGTGCGCATAATGACTACTCATGTTGTCACATAGCCACATAAATTGCAGCGGATGGTATCACCAGCTATTGCAGAAAGGCGGTTAGCCTCAGCGGCTTTCAGAAATGTTTTTCTGTGCGGCAGACGAGGTGCGATCGTAGGATGCGGCCCTGACGCACGCAGCTGGCATATGCCGCGCCCATGTTCAATCTCTCTTTTTTTCACAGTATGCAGAGTCCCTGCAGTCTGGCGCTGCGGAATTTTTCAAGATCACATCAGCACAAAGTACATGCATACGGGGGCGGCAACAGAAAAGGGTGTGAGGGATGATGGGGTGGCCAGTGATGATAGTACCGCCGCACATGTACAATGCTGGCAGGTGTGGTGCATGAGCGGTCCTATGGTCTGCTGCACTGTGTGGCATGCAGTGTGCGTGCGCCACCACTAGCAGTAGTGTTGACCGATGGTTGGCAAGTAACAATAAAGCAGTGAATTTCTGCCAGGCCATGTGGGCATGTGCAAGCACTGAGGGCTTGCTTTGTTTCAGCCACAAAAGCTTAATTTTCTTGGGCATAGTCGTGTGGTTGGTGCGCAGGGTGGCTTCGTTTCCTCAGCTCTGTCATTTCACCACGTTAAAATGTACAACTGCATAGATGCTTTGAAGTACATGTGTGCCCTGCACCTTCATGGGCAAGTTCACTTGTGTTTGGCGAAAATGTTGCGCTCTGAACCTGCTGCAGTGGAGTAATTTTCCAGGAATATGTTGACACTCACAGCTGCTCCATGACTTTCAAATATACTGTGTCTGGTGCATGCACCCCTTCCCCAAATACTGTGTCCCACCACATCGTGACACTATAAATCACCTGGTGTTCCTCGCACACGCATGCCTGGCGTCTGAGTGTGGTGCGCCCGAGTTGTCAAAAACGGTGTTTGTCATTTGCTCAGCAGTTTTTGTGAGCATAGGGGGCAGTAGCAGGCAGCCATTTTCGAGCGACTGAGCTGCTGCTAGCGCGTGCAGGGTGGGCCACTGAAAGCGGCGAGAGTAAAAAACGAGTGCCTAACCGCACGCCACACCACTGGTTGCTTCCTGCGCTGAGCAGGTGCACGACCTGGGCGCGTCCGAGTCCACGCCCAACGCCCACAAGGTGGAGATCCGCTGCGACGTGACGCGCCTCACCGACGACGGCTCCCGCAAGCTCGAGGAGCAGAAGGTGGTCACCGACATTGTGCGCAAGCCCCTCATGTAAAAAAAATCAACAAAAACCGACACAGAACAGCAGAAGACCATCCCAGAGCGAGCCGCGAGCCAGCCTGTGGGGAGGGCGCGCGGCGCGGGACCGGGGCGGCAGCAGCGTGGCGGCGGAAGCGGCGTGCGCCGGTGGGAGCTTCAACTCGTACTGCAGAACTTCAACTTTGAAGAATTGTGCGGGGCGGCGCTGGCCGCGGAAGTGCGCGCGTGCGTTTGCCGCAGCTTAATTTTCGCAGGCGAGGAAGGGGGACGGGCGCTCTGCGCAGTGCTGCGCCCACGCGGGGGTGGAGCGGCACGGGCGCACGTGCTCGCTTTGTGAGGGAGGTGAGGGATAATTGGGCAGCTCTTGCGGCAGTGAATCAAGCAGTGCCCGGGGGGGTATGCTCTCAGCTGCTTGCTGCGGGTGGTCGTGCGGGCTTGGGAAATTGGGGCTTGCTGGTCAGGTGCTCAGCAGCCAGTTTTCTTGGCCAACGCAGGGCAGCCGGGGGAGGTGTGGGAGAACGGTGAGGGGGGGGGGGGGCAGCGGCAGCGCCAGTGCCGCTTGTGCGTGCGCGGTGTAGCTAGACTCACTCAGTCACATTAGAGCGGCGCACGTCTGGAGAGCATACCAGAAGCCAGTGCGTCGCCGCCAGAAAAAGGAGAAAAAAATCCAGTACAGAAAAAAAAAAGAGACAGCTCATCACATCATTTTGGCGCTGTTGCGCCAAGGGGGGGCGGGGCACGCGGCTTGGTGTAGCACGTGCCAGCTCGCACACAGAGCTGGTGCGACACCATTCCATAATGCAGCCAGATGCAGCCTTGTGAGCTGCGGTGGTTTTTGTGTACTTCAAGTGTCAGTGCGGAAGTTGTCCGTTCTTTTTGTTGTGTGTGCTGGCGCGTTTGAGCTCATGTGCACGCACAGACAGTGTACCACACTAAGATTGCAGGCAAGCCTGCGAGCCTACGCACATGGCTGATAGCAATTTGGTGTAACAAAACGGGCGGGCAACATCTCTGCAAAACGCCAAATGATGCCAAGCCTACTTACCACCTATGTATCAGGCTGTCAGCACATGATATGTTGGCGCACAAGGCGGTGGTTATTGTAGTGTTACTGTATTGCACTTGCAAGCACCGACATGGTGCATGCCGGCCCCCTCAGCATGGCCATGCGTGGCCACCTATAGACACCCCCAGGTGAATGATGATGGGCACTGTGGCATTCATAGCACTGGAGGTGGATGCATGCTCTCCCCAAATGTCAAGTCTGCAGACGTCTGTTTTGCCCAGGTTGGCCACTGCGCGGGCGGTGAGAGACACACCTCACTGTTGCGCTGCACAGCTCAGCTCGCAGGCATGCTATTGCGACGTGACCCAGTACTACCATGTGATAATGGCTATGAAGGTGCACCATGGTGAGTACCCGAACATTGTCATACCGAGCATGAAGGCGACTGCTCAAGATGGTCACATAAAGCATGCACAGGAGAGAGGCACAGCAGGCGCGCAAGCTGCACGATGGTCTTCTGTATACAGCACATGGCATTCATTATAGGGCAAGTGGCGCGCTTTGACAGCAGCAGCACCAGCAATACACCAGTCGGCGCACGCAAGACATACTCTGCTGCACTTTCACACGGCTGCGACGTATCTGCACAAAGTGGCTTGCTGCTTGCAGCAGCGGCACCCACGCATTGCACGCCCACACCCACTGCCCATCCCTCCCTTGCACACTGTGCGACCAGCTCCC
>JAULBY010017601.1:0-20195 GCA_032358315.1 Ophiocytium majus
TATCCACTTGGTCAGAACCAGTGGCCCACACCCTACACGCGCCGGTGAGTACCCTTAAGGGCTAGGGATGCTTCTGATTAATACAACAGCAAAGGCTTATATGTAAGCCTAATGTGCGCGCGACTAACCGCTTGGCCCGGCGGCGCCGGCGCTGCCGCTGAGGGCGCTCCTGAACTTGAAAACACGTGCGCACCTTATATATATATAGAACGACTACAGTAGTCTACAGTAGTACACAGAGCAGGTACTTCATACTCAGTAGCATTTCAAGTATAAACTTCATGTGCGCGTGACTGACCGCTTGGCCTGGCGGCGCCGGCGCTGCCGCTGGCGGCGCTCCGCATTGGCCTGGCGCACCTCCTCCTCCTCCACCGCCAGCTCGCCCTTGAGACCCTCCAGGTATGTGCGCGAGGTCTCCGCCGCGCGCTTCCTCTGCTCAGCACAACAAGCGGCAGCAACAGGGTGTAGACTGTGCTCAGCAGAACAGCAGCAGCAGCAGCGTGCTCAGCAATCATACTAGAAATATACGCCATCGACGTTTCCACTGCGTTCTGCCTCTGCTCAGCACAGCAAGCGGCAGCAGCAGGGTGTAGAGTGGGCTCAGCGCAACAGCGGCAGCAGCGTGCTCAGCAGCAGATGGCTGCGCGACGGCTGCGCGAGGTCTCCGCTGCGCGCTTCCTCAGCTCAGCACAGCAAGCGGCAGCATCGGTGGCAGCAGCAGGGCATGGCGCGGTGCTCAGCGCAACAGCGGCAACAGCGTGCTCAGCAGCAGGTGCGTGTGCGAGGTCTCCGCCGCCCCGTAGTCGCTTTCATCACACTAACTTCAACAACAACTTGAAGTAACAAGTAATGGTGGTAAGATCCCCCCATCCCCGTCAAGGTTCGCGGCAAGCTTTTTGGCGGTAACAACCATGTGTTTCTTCATTTATGACTGCCTCAATCTTGGCGGCGCGCTCCGCGGCGGCCGCCTCGCCGCCGCTGTCGTCACACACACTTCAACCGCAACTTCAACTAGCAGATCATGCCGCAAAAACTCACCCTGTCGAGGTCCGCAGCAAGGTCCTCCGCCGTGACCAGCTTCTTAGCCGCCTCGATCTTGGCGGTGCGCTCCGCGGCGGCCGCTTCATCATCACTGTCGTCATCGCCCGGCCCCGCTGCCGCCGCCGCCGCGTCTGCCGCCCGCCGCGAATTTATAATGTCCGGCCCCACTGCCTGCGCGTCCTCCGCATCCCGCAGGCTCTTCTCCGCCAGTTGGAGCGCCTGCTCAGTAGAGGGGGGGGGCGTGTTGCACACAAGTGTACACGAGCACACGGAGACGGCAGCGGCGGCGGCAGCAGCAGGTGGCGGCAGCGGTAGCAGCGGCGGCGGCGGCAGCGGCAGCGGCGGAGGCGCAGTAGCCATTGCATCAACATCGCGTCGTGCTCGACCTGGGCACAAATGAACACTTCAAGCAAAACTACAAGGACAACTTCAACATCAACTTGAACATTC
Source organism: Ophiocytium majus (assembly GCA_032358315.1). Classification (NCBI taxonomy): domain Eukaryota; class Xanthophyceae; order Mischococcales; family Ophiocytiaceae; genus Ophiocytium; species Ophiocytium majus. Next base: position 1,492 of record JAULBY010017601.1, read on the forward strand.
ACGCACCATCTCAGCCCTCTTGAGGCGCAGGTGCGCCTGCTCCTGGCGGTCGTGCTTTTTCGCCAGCAAAACTACAACTTCCACATCCACTTCAACACCACAACAATAACTACTACTTCAACACCAACTTCAACATCCACGCACCTTCTCCGCCCTCTTGAGGCGCAGGTCCGCCTGCTCCTGGCGGTCGCGCTCCTTCGCCAGCCGCTTGGTTCGATGCTGCGGTGACAGCAGCAGGCGCGCGTGTTCATGCAGTCAGCAGCAGCGGGGAACATTGTGCTCGGCAGCAAGCCGGCGGCCTGAGAGCGTTCGTTTGCGCTGCAACTGGCAGCAAACATGCAGCACAAACACTAACAGTTGCCCTGTACTTCTGTTGAACTCCGCTGTTGAACTCCGCTGGGGCGCGGAAAGCGCTGTGCTCATGGCGTGCGCGACTGGGAAACGAGTGGTTAAAAATACACTTGCGCCTGCTGCTGCAGCCGGCAAGGTGGCAATGCTCAGCACAATGCTTGTACCAGCAGTCAGCCTGGCGCGCTGCTACAGCACCACCCGCGGCCTGAGAGCGTTCGTTTGCGCTGCACTGGGCAGCAGACTGCCAGCACAAACACTAGCAACAGCGCACATGAAGCCCCTTTACTTGTGTTGAACTCTCAGCTGGGGCGCGGACAGCGTTGCGCGCATGGGGCGCGTGGCTGGAGAACATATGATCAAGCATGCTGTCCGGTGTTGCCCGCCGGCAAGGTGGCAATGCTCAGCACTATGCTTTTACCAGGATGCAAGCCTGGCGCGCTGCTACAGCACCACTGGTGGATTACAGTCCGCATGTCCGAGGGGGGCTGGTCCCATTGCCATGTGCATATTCTGCATCGCAACTTCCACTTCGTCTTTGCTGGTGTTGGCGAGCGCATTGTCCTCGACGTCCTCCTACGAAGTACTTCGAAGTACACTGTATATGCATCTGCTTGGACTACATACTAAGCACCTAGGGTATTACTACTCGCAATGTATGTTACTACGTAGTACACTCTTATTGAGCTCCTGTTTAGGGCGTGGAAAACCCTTTGCACATGGCGTGCGTGTGACCAGAAAAAGCATGATCAGACATGCTGTTGCCAGCGAACAAGCTGGCATATGTGTATGTACTTCGAAGTACTACAGTAGTACATATACTGTACCGTACTTCAGAAGTGTATGCACAGCGTGGACAGTTACACACCCTTCTGCTTCGCTGGCGTAAACGAGCGCATTGTCCCCGTCGTTTAATATACATACTACTTTGGGTAGTAAATACTTCAGCAGTACATGTACACTGTACATATTGTGGTACCTGAAATGTGTACACGCGCGAAAGTCTATATATGGCCTACACATTACCTCTTCTGTTTCGCTGGTGTAGGCATCATCCTCGTCGTCTTCGTCGTCCGAGTTGGTACTTTGAACTATACTCTGTATAGTATATACTTCAAGTGTGTACACACGCGAAAGTCTATACATAGCAAAGAAATTACCTCTTCTGTTTCGCTGGCATAGGCGTCGTCCTCGTCGTCGTCGTCGTCCGAGTCGCCGCGCAGCCGCCGCCAGAACGCGTTGGCCACCTTTGCCACGCCCTCCCTGCTCAGCAGAGCACACGCACACACGCACACCCATACACACACACATAAAGAAACACACACACGCACACACACACACACACACACAGAGAGAGAGAGAGAGAGAGAGAGAGCGCGCGCACACACACGCGCGCGCGCGCACACACACACACACACACAGAGAGAGAGAGAGAGAGAGAGAGAGAGAGAGAGAGAGAGCGCACACGCACGCGCGCACACACACACACACAGAGAGAGAGAGAGAGAGAGAGAGAGACAGGTAGACAGCCAGACAGCCAAACGCACACACACAGCGGACGCACACAGACAGAGGACGCAGACAGGGGTCGTAGTAAGTCAGTGACGACAACCATCCATGTCTTCCCTGCTCGGTGCGCGTGTGTGCGCGCAAGATCGCATGTAAAACATATACACGCCGCGCAGGTCAGTCCTGGCGGTTGACAGTTTCGGCTTCAAGACAGTTTCGACAGTTTCACGCGGCAGTTTCGACGCACCTGCGCTTGCTGATCTTCTCCCACTTCTCATCGAGGTCGTAGATGCGCCACAGGTGGTGCTTCTGCAGGTGGGGCACCCACCAGTCCTTGCGGTGGTGCGCAATGAACGGCACCTCCATGCTCTCCGCCTCGATGAAGAACAGCACCTGGCGCACAGTGAATCCACAGTGAATGCACAGGGATGCCACGGTGAGTTCATGTCACATATGCGCAGCGCAGGGGACAAGCACCAGTACCTTGCAGTGCGGAGGTGTGCAATGGAGGGCACCTGCATATTCTCCGCCTCGACGCAGGACAGCACCTGGCGCACAGCAAATTCGCAGTAGTAACATACATATGCAAACACTTCGAAGTGCTTCAAGGTAAACTACAGTGGTGCCTTACATGTACACTCACTACAGTACACATATACACACGTCCAGTGCACGTCGTGACAGCACGCCTTTTCAATGGCGGCCTGCGCGGCGGCGTCCGAGGCGCCGGGCGGCAGCCCCAGCTGCGGCATATATACTTCTTGGAGTATACCACTAGTAAGATACTTCGAAGTATACACTTCCAGGAGTACCTATAATACACTGGCGTAATACACTCACTACAATGCACATACTTCTACGTATGTGGGTAGCTAAAACTCATGAGAGGCACACCTTTTCAATGGCGGCCTGCGCGGCGGCGTCGGAGGCGCCGGGCGGCGGCCCCAGCTGCGGCATACTATGTACTTAAAGTATGTACATACCACTGAAGTAAATAGTTCAAGAAATATACTACAGTGGTGTATACACTCGCTACAGTGGACACATTTATAGGGTTGCCAGAATCGTAATTATTTTCAAAATTACACTGTCATTCGTAGCGTATTTTCGCCTTTACCTTTTTATAACACCTGCAACATCTTCCAGAATGTTTTGTGCTCAGCACAGTAGGGCCATCACAAATGTTAAGGCATCGTAGGCTGTTGTAGGCATCTGCAGCTGCCATCATGGAATTACCGTTGACCGTAATCTCCCGAAATAACGATTTCGGTAACCCTACACATTTATGTAGGTAGTTCAAGTGATAGAATGTGCACGTTTCAATGGCGGCCTGCGCGGCGGCGCCCGCGGCGCCGGGCGGCAGCCCCAGCTGCGGCATATATGGCATACTTGAAGTACTTCTGAAGTATACCACTAGTAAGATACTTCGAAGTATACACTTCCAGATGTACCTGTACTACATTGGTGTAGTACACTCACTACAGTGCACATACCTCTACGTATGTGGGTAGTTAAAACTCATGAGAGGCACACCTTTTCAATGGCGGCCTGCGCGGCGGCGTCCGACGCGCCGGGCGGCAGCCCCAGGTGCGGCATGTATACCCTTCTAGCGATACACTACTAATAGTATGTACCGGCACATTGAAGCACTTCAAGCAGTATACCACAGTAGGGTATCTACAGCGCCCACCTTCTCAATGGCAGCCTGCGCGGCGGCGTCCGAGGCGCCGGGCGGCAGCCCCAGCTGCGGCAGCATCCAGCGCGCCTCCTCGGCGCGCACGACGTCCGCCAGCGCGCCCCTGTCGGGCATGCGCAGCTGCATGCGCTCCGGCTTGTCACGCGCCTGTATGTCGCGGTCGTCCTGCGGCGGCGCAAGCGCGGCATATGTGCACGCATGTATGTGCACATTGGCGGTGCGGTTAGTCAGTGGCGGCAGTGGAGTGCAATACGAAAGATGTAAAGTGTACTACTAGTAAGATACGAATACATATATGTGCGCAAGCACGGTATGTGCGCAGTGGCGGTGTCGCGGGTCAGTGGCGGCGTGTACGTCGGGGTTGTCCTGCGGTGGCGCGAGCGTGGCATGGTATGCCCGCATGTGCGTGTGCATGGCGCATGCTCAGTGAGTGGCGGCCGGTATGTGCAGTGGCGCAAGGGTGGCATGGGCAGCTCAGGCTTGTCGCGCGCCCGCATGTCGCGGTCGTCCTGCGGCGGCGCAAATGGCGCAAGCGCGGCATATATGCCTGCATGTATGCGCGCCGTGGCACAGGCGTGGCATGTGTGCAGTGGCGGTGTTGTCAGTCAGTGGCGGCATGCATATGCCGGTCGTCCTGCAGTGGCGCAAATGGCGCAAGCGCGGCATATGTGCGCTCGGTCAGTGGCGGGCCTGTATGTGCAGTAAACAGTATTTCAGGTGTGTACTTTGTAGCACAATAATATAGCAGTAGTACTGAGGTAAATACTTCGTAATATGAATATATGCGCAAGCGTGGCATGTGCGCAGTGGCAGCAGGGTGAGTCAGTGGTGGCATGCATGTCGCGGTCGTCCTGCGGCGGCGCAAGCGCGGCATGTGTGCACGCACGTACGAGCGCAGTGGCGCATGCTCACTAAGTGGAGGCCTGTGCGTGCGGAGCAGTCAAGGGGTGTCTGGCTTCAACGCCGGGGGTTACGGTTTGCATATACTTGAAGTACTGATTACATCTGCGTTTCAGTTTAAGAAGCTGCATGTGCGTGCGTGCGCAGTGGCGTCACGGTGGGTCAGTGGCGGCGTGCATGTCGCGCAGCCGTCCTGCGGTGGCGCAAAGCGCGTGGTACATGTATGCATGCGCGCAGTGGCGGCGCCGGCGTGATGAAGTTCTGGTGCAGCATTGCAGGCATTGAGGTGGCGGGGCGCCAGCTGCAGTGCTCAGCAGCAGCAGCAACAGCAGCCACAACAGCAGCAGCCGCAGCGGCCGCAGCCTTTGCGGCCGCGCCACAGCAGCGACAGCAGCAGTGGCGGCAGAACCAGCACACAGAGGAGCAACAGCGGCACCAGCGGAGGCCGACGGCAGGCGCAATCGCTCACCCGCGTGATGAAGTTCTGGCGCAAGATGGCAGGCTCTATGCCGGCGGTGGTGGGGGCGCGCGGCGCCTGCTCGCGCTGGGCGGACGCGCCGTACTCGTCCCCCTCCTCCCCCTCCCCGCCGGTGATCTCGCGCATGAGGTCCACGATGCCGTCGCCAAAGAGCTCCAGCGCCTCGTCCATCTGCGCCAGAGGGAACGGTCTCAAGAACAAGGAACGGTGCCAGGGAACGGTATGAGAACCGGGGAACTGCGCCGGCGCAGCGCGGCGGCACCCACGGGTGCTCGTGCGCATGGTAAACAAAGCCACAGGGAGGCGCACCGCCACCTTTGACTGGGCGAAGGCGTTTGCTCTGCGCCGCGCCAACAGCACGGCGGCGTCAAGCGACGCGCGCACAGCGTGGCTGTGCAGGACAAGCATGCACGCGGGCCCCAGCGCTGGAGTTGCCAGCGCTAGGGGGTCCCACGCACATGCGGTGAGCAACTTCAAGTACATGGTCTCTGCCACCGTCTCCGAGGGGAGCAGAATGCGGAGGAGAGTTCGGAGCAAAACGGCGGGCGGGGGCAAGGGCGCCCAAAGTGCGGTTCGCTGCACAACAGCCGTGCTCAGCGCACAACGTGTGGGTCGCCAGCACCGGCTACTCACACGCACATGCACGTGAGATATGCGCAAATGCACGCGGTGGCGCGTGTGCGCCCTATTGGTACTGCCGCCACCACCCAAGGCAGGACGGTCGCAGAGAGAAATCACTATCGGCACACGAGACGACGGCGGTAGATGCTGGGACACCCACGAGGGAGCCACTAAAACCAACTGCCGCTGCGAAACTTTACACGACGCACCAACGCTGCTCCCCGCGCGCACCCCCCTGCAACCAGGGCGCGCACGTGATGCATGTTCATTCATTCGATGCAATCATTTATTCATTGGTGAATTCATTCATGAATTCACGTTCGGCAGCGGCACGCACCTGCTCCGCGTGGTCCACATCCACGGCCTGGCCGCCCGCGCGCCGCCTCGCCTTGCGCTCGCTCTGTGACGGCACACACGCAATGCAGCACGAATTGGGGCGTATCAGAAGTGCACCCGCCCGTACCACAGAGGCCCGTCTCCCGCCGCATGCGCACGTTGCATGTACAGTGCTCTCGCGATATAGTGCGCTGTGATATAGTGCGGTATGCAATCTAGTGCGGGGTCCAGCGGCCTGTCGCAGCCCACATGATGCTATACAAAGTTATATACAAGGCCCTATTCAGTACAGTGCGGGTCTCGATATAGTGCGGGGTCAGGGGCTGTGACACTACCCCGCACTATGTAGCGAGTGCAGTGTACTTATTTTGTTGGCAACACTTTATACGCCGGAGTAGTGAGTGCAAATGCTTGTGCTGTTTTTTTGTATGTATACTTCGAAGTACATGAAATGTCATACATGCATCTCATGTGCCCAACTCTCTCGGCCTGGCAGGCACTTTGATGCAGCGCCACGCGGCTGCAGTGTACGTACCAGCCCCCCGCGGTGGTACAAGTGTCGAGATCTGGGCCATCGGTGTACCGTGCCACCCCGTGAGCCCCGCAAGGTCGGGCGTTTACTTCCGCTTAGACTGGCAATCATGGACGTTAACGCAACGATTGATTGTTCCATGTACATTGTTACATGCGTCGCTATAGTCCATGTATCACCACTTACATCGCAGTACATCAGTGCAAAACCTCACCAGTGCAAGTACACCTGGGGGTATTCTCGAAGTACATGCACATACTACTTCAGATGGTAAAAAAAAATACACGTCCTCTGCGCCCGACCCTCGGCGTTGCAGGATGCAGCGCGCCGTGTGATGCTGTCTGCTCATCAGCCCGCCCCCGTGCTACCGACCGAAATTTGGAATGGGACATTGCTGCACCGTGCCGCCCCTTCGGCCGTGCAAGCCCGGGCATTCACAATTACCGCAGATTTACACTTCACACTTCACACTTCAACTTCGAGTTGAAGCTTATTACGTATTTCGAAGTACTACTGGTATGCCGGTATGATAAACCATCGTGTTCTCGCTGTCAAACCCGTCACTATGGCGCCGAACGGGCGCGTCCGGCACTGCTACCGACTACATACTGCGTAGTAAACACTTCATACACCGCGTTGTACTAAATCATGAGTACACGTGCATGCAATGTCTATACCTGCGTATGTGTACACGATGTACCATCAAACAACATACTTATATCTATACAGTGTATGCATATATACATAGCATGTTGTATGAATACACATGTACGTAATATCTATACATGTGTGGGTACACATCTTGTACCATCAACAAGTACACATTCACATACTTCAGAAGTACATGCAAGTACAAGATAATACCCACCTGGCCAGTGTCGTCGACGATGAAACCGTCGTCCTCCCCGCTGTCAAACTCATCGTCGTCGCGCCGAACGGGCACGCCCGCACTACCACATTTTCAACTACACATACATGTAATGTCTATACTTCAGAAGTACATGCGGCATGTGTACGCGTTGTATCCTCAAGAATATCATACACACCTGGCCAGTGTCATCAACGATGAAACCGTCGTCCTCCTCGCTGTCAAACTCATCGTCATCGCGCCTTACTGGCGCGCGTGCGTCGCCTGCGGCCTCCGCCCTCCCGCCCTCCTCCCCAAACAGCTGCTGCTCCAAGTCCTGCTCAGCGCAGCGCAACACGACGGCACAGCATCTTACAGTTTCTGTCATAAATGCAGTGTGTATCATTTCCAATACACGCCATAACATATTCAGAAATGGCGTAAGACATACCTATGGTATCCAAATCCAAATAAATGCATGAATGGCCATGTATACTTGGAGTACGCAGTATGTCACTTCTTAACGTAGAAATATGCCGTGTATGTAGTACAATTATGCCGTTCATGTTTAAAGCATTATATAACCAAGCAGCTGTTGCTCCAAGTCCTGCTCAGCACAGCACAGGCGGCGCAGCATTTTTACGGTTACAACGGTAACTGCTGTGCAACTGCCCAGCACAGCACAGCACAGGCCAGGCGGCGCAGCATGTCACGGCCGCAGAAGAGTACTGTGCAACTGCTCAGCACAGCTTGGCAAAGGCGGCGCAACTTGTCACTTCGGCTGGGGTAACCGACTATGAAAATGCAGAGCTTAGAGCTGTACACTAGCCAAAAGACAAGGCTGCAGAGGGATATAAAAAATAATAATAGTATTAAAAAAATATATATATATACAAAAAAAATATAAATAAATATAAATATACATGTATAGCAATATGGCATGTAGCCATGCGCATGGGCACTGAAAAACCAAAACCTTGGGCACTGCAACCCTGCAAGCCTTCTGCGACCCGCAACTCTGTACAACGCTTTGTGCGGAGCCCGCTTCAGCAGCGAGTGACAACCTGTGACCTACTTATGAAGTATATGTAACAGCTTTGTGCGTAGAAACACATACCGTTGGCATTGCAAGCCTTCGGCGCCTCTTGCACCTTCACCTCTAGAACCACCTCCGGAATGACCTGCGCTTTCACTGGTGAATACCGAAGATACATCAAGTGTGGTATGCCTGCATTTGTGTTATGCGGTTATTCATACCGACTCGCACAGTGGCGCTTTGGCACTTCTACGCGTAATTGACATCCGATACCCACAGTGATCTCGTGTAATTACGCATACCAAGTCCCGTGTATCGCTCCGCAATGCCTGCCCCAAAAAATCATGTGCTGGTCCCGGTCCCACCACTCAACGCGCCGTCGATGCATACCTTGGGGTATGGCCGGCCATGCACCATTGAACGCGCCACTTCAAGGGACACTTACTGTGGTACTTCATTTGTGGTGATGGGTCACAGCGTATAATTTTTGCATTATACGCCGTATAACGTATGTAAATACGCCGTATAACGTAAACAGATGAACGTATTTATACGGCAAATGCGCCGTGTGTCGCGTTTTTGCGCGTAGAAATACGCCGTATTTTGTATGACGTATAAAATACATTTTATGCCGTGACCCATCACTATTTATTTGTATTTCAACACCTTGGACTATGGCCGGCCATCGGATTCATACGCACTGGCCAGAGTCCGTGTGTACAGCGTCACCATAGCCCACTGGCATTACTCAAGGTGTGGCGGAGGAGGTGCCGCCGAGCCTTGTATGCCAAGGCATTACGTCTGTGATGTTCAAGTAACCACATGCAAGGATGTACATGTGTACTCATGTGTACATACCCAAGGCGTGGTGGGGGAGCTACGGAACACGGCGACGCCCGATTCACTGGACAGACGTCCAATGAATCAGGCACGGCCGTCCAGCGAATCAGGCGTCCGTCTCCGTGTTCCGTAGCTCCTCCACCACGCCTTGGGTATGTACACATGTGTACACATTTACATCCTCGCATAAGGCCACTTGAACATCATGGACATATGCCTTGGCATACTTCTGAAGTACAAAGCTCGGCGACACCTCGTCTACCGTCCCTTGAGTAATACCAGCGGAGAGTCCACTGGGCATCACGTAGAAGGTGTAGGTTTCACGCGGATGCTGCTACAGGTACCAGTGGTGATGGCTCACGGCGTATAACGTATTTTATACCTTGTACAAACACGGCGTATTTCCATGCCCAAAAACGCCATGTACGGCGTATTTGCCGTGTACATACGTTCCTGTGTACTTCCAAGTGTACATGATACGGCGTATTTACATTTGTTATATGGCGCATAATGCGAAAATTATACGTCGTGACCCATCACTAGGTACCAAAGTACATGATATGCTTGAAAGTACATGCATTCACCTTCTGTAGGTATTGCTTCCAGTGTCTGCCGCGTCTCCCTCTGCGGCGCCCCCTCACCCATGCTGGGGTCAGCACATGTAATACCGGCACTACGTACCGGTAGTACATACTTCAGAAGTATGAGGTACATGATATCGAGGATGACATACCTTGCATGCGGCATTTATGTACACATGTATAACTGAAGTATAAACAGTACATGCACATACATCTGATAGAAGTACAATATACTTGAAAGTATCACAAACGCAGGTATTCACCTTGGCGCTGCGAGCCTCCAACGACTCACCGTCTCGCTCTCCAGCGCCTCCTGCAATACATGACACTTCAGCTATCAAATATGAAATGCCTTCCATGTGGCACTATACATATAGTACTTGAAGTGTATTATACAGAATGCAACAGTTGAAATAGTCACCTTGGCATTACGGGCCTCCAGAGACTCCACTGTCTCCCTCTCCGGCGCCTCCTGCAATGGTATCGAAGATGAAATACCTTTCATGTGGCACTTACAATATGTATATGTCTAGTACTTGAAGTGGATTTTCAGTGTTTCAGTTGTTGAAGTATTCACCTTGGCATTACGAGCCTCCAGCGACTCCACCGTCTCCCTCTCCGGCGCCTCCTGCACCACGCCCTGCGCTATCTGCGCCTCGCGCACCAGCTCCAAATCCTCAATGTCCTGTGCTCAGCAGAAGAGGCACCAGTGGCAGCAGCGGCGGCAGCAGCAGGCAGCAGCAGCAGTGGCGGCAGCAGCAGCAGCGGCGGCAGCAGGAGTGGCAGCAGCAGTGTCACACCAGCGCCAGTGCCTCACCTGGGAAGCAACAAAGACATCGACTGTCACAATCTAACCAAACAAATTATAATGTTTGGGCGAAAAAAGAAAGATCGTGCGTTTGAGAATGTTTACAAGTGCGGCAAAGCCGGGTGCTGCCAGAACACTCTGAAGTAGCATGTGGCGCCGAGGTCAACAGCAGCTGCCACACCAGCAGTAACAGCGTGGCTGCTGAGCACATGTGCTGCTCAGCACATGCCGTCCCAGTTCAGCCTCGCGCACTGACACGGCACGCGTAGTGGGCAATTGTGCCTCATCCTCTCAGCAACTTCCAACAGTTACTGTAGCCCTACAAACGTCAACATCAGGGACGAATGTAATGGATGTCACCACACTGCCACGCAGTGCCACTCACTGGCGTGAGAGCGTCCTTGGAACGCTGGCGGCAATTGAGCACATGACAGTTGAACCCTGCCCTCTGAACACATGAAGTATACACATACATCGCTGCGCGCAGCAAAATACTGGAGCAAGAGCCTTTTGAGTGCACCTGACTCGAGTGAGCTGGCGTGACACGCTCCTATGCTCTGCATACCTGCAACCCCGCCAAACAGTAACTGCAGTGATACCAACTTCAACATCTGACATAAACATGCGCAAACCACCACTGCCGTTCACTGGCGCGACAACCTCCTTTGTGTGCCGGGTGAGCTCCTTGCGCTTACCACCCCGCAATCCAGCGCTCCTTGCCTGCAACTTCAACATTTACAATAGCCTTTACCCAAATTCAACCGTGCCCACATGCCCCCATGTCTCCATGGCTAATGCACAACAGTCACCGGCGCAACGGCCTCCTTTGCGCGCTTGAAGCGCAGGAGCTTCTTGCGCTTGCCGGTCTGTGCCTGCAACTTCAACACTTACCAAACTTCAGCAACTCAAACGTAACACAACAGCATTGCAGCACTGCCGCTCACCGGCACCACAGCCTCCTTTGCGCCCGTGAGACGCGTGAGCTTCTTGCACTTGCGCCCCACCCTCCTCCCCGTCTGCAACACTCATACTAGGTCTACCAAACTTCAACATCTGACGCAGCGCGACAGTGCTTCAGCACTCACCGGCGCAACAGCATCCTTTGCATACTATTTTAAAGGCGGGTAAGATACCGCGCTTGCGCCCTCATGTCTGCAACTTCCAACACTTCAACACGTACGACAGCCTTACCAAACTACCATCTGACAGCGTGTCAAGACTGCCACTTTTGTGCGCTTAACGCCCTCTGATGAACTTCAAAATCAGACAGCGAAATGTACATATATAGTGCACATCACCGCTACCACTCACCGGCGCGACAGCCTCCTTGGCGCGCTTGAGACGCGTGAGCTTCTTCCGCTTGCGCCCCGCCCTCCGCTTGTCCGTTTCATCCTCATCGCTGTCCACGACAAATCCGTCGCGCTCATAGTCGTTCGGGCCTTCCGAGCCCTCGTCCTCCTGCAGCACCACAACAGCAGCGCAAAGAATGGCGCACATTCATAAATATTTGATTGATAAACATTTGATTGATAAACATACCCCATATATTGTAGGTACAGTGTATGGCCCAGCGGAGGGTATGAGTGTGATAGACACAGGGGCATCACTAGCGGCTGTCCACCGCCATGGAGGCAGCCACACGCTATACTTGCACGTTGGCACTAATTCTGTGGCCGATGTCACAAAATGCAGCAGATGCGCTGGTGCCAGGACAAGTAGCCGCGTCCCCACACGATGCTGCTGCTGCGGTTGCCGGGCGTGTAGCGGGGATAGGGAGCTGCTGCTGAGACAGCTTCTGAGGCAAAGCACTTGCAGCATTGACTGCAAGAAGCCGCGCGCACTGTGGTGCAGATTGCATGCTGGCACCATGTCCCCATGCCACTCGTGATGAGCAGGCTGCTGGTGCTGCTGCACCTGGGCTGGCTCAGCTGCCGCAACGCGGTAACGGCCTAAGAAGCTTCAGCACCCGGGGTTCTCGATGAAGCGGCTGATGATCAGTGACAGCACCATTAGCCCACACGCCCGGAGAAATGCAATGGGATCCGTCAACCAGCCAGCGCCCGCACCCGCACCCTCCCACTTGCAGTTACTGCGTCCTGCTATTGAAGCCAGCATGTGTGTGCTTCACCCAGGCCAGCACTGTATGCTGCTCTTGGGCCAGGCGAACGGCAAGCGCCAGCACAAGAGGTTCCCAGCTCAGAGCTGCTGGTACACTCACCGATCCCCCGCTGTCGCCGCTGCCGCTGACTTCAGCTTCCTCGTCCAGCAAAGCCTTTCTCAGGGCAGCATTGCTCATCCCCTTGCGCCTCTTCTTTTTCTTCACAGGCCTCTCCTCCCCCTCCTCCACCTCCGAATCCTCCGCTTCGCCCTGCTCGCTGCCCCCACCGTCGCTTCCCCCATCGCTGCCGCGCCCCTTCTTCCTCTTGGCCGCACCGCCACCCCCTACCTCGTCCTCCGAGCCTACAGCATCGCTGCTGTCCCCACCGCCGCCTTTGGCGTCACCCGCAAAGGAGCTGTCATCTTCGCTGTCGCTCATGATGCTAATCCAGTGGTGGGAGGGCCTCGGAGTGAGGGTAGCCCCCCCTGGCTGCTGTCCTGCCGCCGCTGGTGTCCCCCTGCCGCCGCCAGCCTAGGGGTGTGTGCAAAGCTTGAGTTCGCGTGGGTGTGTGCATGTGATTGTGCACACGTGCACACGTGTCCCACCTACGTAGCCGACGTCAAAAAGCAGGCTAGCATGCATGTGCACAAGCAACGGGGAGAGCATTCAGCACAGCAGCAGCAGCGCAGCAGCAGCGGCGGCGGACTGGCGACAGGACAGTGCTGCTGTCAGCTTGCACGTGGCAGGCAGCAGCTGCTGTCGCTGCACGTGCATTCGGGTACAAAGGGGGCGCAGGTGAGAGCCGTTTTTCCCTCAGGGAGAGCCTCCAAAAATAGCACGCGCTGCTTGGTGCCTCCTCCTGATGTGCGTGCCGCTGTTGTCTTTCCCGTGGGTCTGGTCCTGCTGGCGTGGCTGCTGTAATTGTTGCTCCGAAAGCACCCAGTTGCTTGCAGGTTGCCAGCACACCTCTCGCGCATGTGCGTGGTCGTCCGGCCGCTGCTGCCCCATGGTGCCGGAGTTGGCCCCGCGGGTGGAGTGCTGCTGGTGCGCTGCTGGGGCTACCGCATGCACCCCCATGTCACACTGCTAATGCCGTGAACCCGTTTTATTCTGCAATTGCCGGCGCCCCTGCTGGCTGCTCAACGGCGCCTGTGATGCGGTTGGCTGCCTGAGGGACACACGGGATGCGGAATAACCTGTGCAAGCTAGCGCAGCCCTTCACAGCACTTGCTCGATAGCTGTGCGGCCAAAACGGGCAGCAGCACCAACCTTCCGATCCATATGTGTCGTCGCTGGCGGCTGTTCCTCCAATCCGCTTCTGCAGCATCAAGGAGGCCTGTCCCCGCCCTGGACCCAGCAATGTGCACACCATCCCGGACGGCGCAGCAGCAGCAGCCGAGCGAGCACCGGCACCGGTGGGACTCTGTGGCGCAGCAGCAGCTGGCATTGCAGCCCAGGCGGCGTTGGAGGCAGCCTGTACACTGGATCATGGGCAATGTCTTCGGTGCACCCAAGTCTGCCCACCAGGATGATGTGTGCCAGGATGCAGGTGAGACCGCACCCAGCTTTTACTTACTATCAACCTGTGTGTGTGTGCGCACCTTGTGTGATGCCCGGAGCACCCTCGCAATTCCAGGCCGTGCAGTGGCTATAGGAGGTCCCGCACCTGTGGCGCGGCGCGCCTTTGCTGCCCCGCCAACTGACACCTACTGGTAGTACTGTAGTATGTGTGATCCTTCAAATACATACTTCAACAAGTACTTCATGAGTGTGTGTCAGTGGCTATCGCAGAGCGATGTGCCACCCTGGCACAGCTGTCACAGTGATTGATGCGCCCTCAACAGCCCCGGACGCTGCCGGCGGACAGTTGCTTTGAGTGGCTGTATGCGCCTGCGCTCGTTTCAGTGCTGCCTGTGCGCAGGCCTGAGCAGTGAGTAGCCTGTAATATTGCTGTGACGCGGCAGATGTAACAGGCACAAACATCGGCACCGCTGCATGTGACGGTGATGTAATGCCCAACTATGCGTGGAGTTGGCAAAGCGCATGCTGCTGCCGCCCACGTCAATGGTGCCACCCGTGGGGAATTTGCAGCAGCGGCATGCCAGTTGCAGTGTGCCGCAGACCATGGCCTTGATTCTGAGCAGTGCACTGGATGTGGTGTTGTGTGCCTGTGGCGTTGCCACTGCAGGTCAATGATCATGCCACGCAGAATGCCACCGCGCCAGCATTGACTTGCGCGCGTGGCTGCACAAGAACGGCATGCCGCTCAATGCAGAGCTGCATGGCATTGCCATTGCACTGGCCACGGCATGCAGAATGCCATCGCTCCATGAGAGTTCTGCACATTTACTACTCCGCGTGGGGCGCGGAAAGCCCTGCCCCGTGCGCATGGGGTGCGGCTGAAGCTTGTCGAACAAGTACTACTCGTGCGCATGACTTGCGCACATGGCTGCAATGCACGACAGTGCACTCGCGGCTCATCGCGCTTTGATGTGGTGTGGTATGCGGTGTAGTGTGGGGTCCACAGACCTGTCGCAGACCACAATACTGTTCAGACAATACACCGTGCCCCATTCGATTTAGCGCGGGTCTTACTTTAGTGCGGGGTGCTAGGGGGGTAAAACTACCCTGCACTTCATTGCGAGTGCACTGTACATTAACACGTGCAGGCACGGCCTCAGTCTTCTCATCACACTCCTGCCATGTACAGTCCCCAACAGCAGTTGTCCATGATTTGGAGGCGCATGCATGTGACAACCTGCTGCGCAATTCAGCACACATGAAAGTCTTTTCCAGAGCAACGTACTTGAAAACTTGCAATCGATCATCAATAGTGGGCTTAAGGTGGATGGTGCGCTACTTTCCCCTAAGCTGTCACATGTGTCATGCAGCACGGTTGGCGCGTGCACAGCGGTGTCAACCTTCCGTTGCAGTGTTTTGGCGTACCTGTGGCATCACTGAGGGGTACCGTATAGTGTCCGTACTTCTGATGTGCATACCTTTCGAAGTACTCACGCGCATCCTAGCGCCTCTGCAGCACCTCTGCCACTGCTCCCCGCCTTCTTTGCTTGCGCCACGAACACGCGCCCGCAATGCCTCTGTGACACCGCTCCCCACCGCTCCCCACACCCTGTGCTTGCGGCAGCGCGTTCACACGCAGCCGCGCCGGCCGCAGACTGCTGTCTCGCACCACTTGCGGCGGCGGCGGCAGCGCCGGCGCCCAGCGCTGACGCTCTGAGCGCGGATCTCTGGGCGGCCATCCTGACGCGGTTTGTGGGCGCGCGCCACTTTGCGCATGTGGCGCTGGTGTGCCGCGGCTGGCGCGCCGCCTACAGCGCCGCGCACGCGAGCGCCACCGCCAAGCCGCACGTCGCCCACTCCGTCGCGCAGCTGCGGTGGGCGGTGGGCGCGGGCTGCACGCGCGAGAACCTCACGTGCTGGGCGGCCGCCAGCGGCCACCTGGAGGCGCTGCGGTGGGCGGGCGCGAACTGCCAGCGCTGGGGCGCCGCGACGGCCGAGGCCGCAGCGGAGGCGGGCCGGCTGGACGTGCTGCGCTTTCTGCGCAGGCGCGGCTGTCACTGGCCCGCCGAGACGTGCTCGGGGGCGGCGAAGCACGGCCACCTGGAGGTGCTGCAGTGGGCGCACCTGCGCCTGCGCCGCGGCTGCTGCGCGTGCGAGCCGGCCGTGAGCCAGTCCGCCGCGGACAGCGGCCATGTGCACGTGCTGGAGTGGATGGACTGCAACGGCTGCGCGTTCGCCACCCGCGCGGACCTGTCGGCGGCGGCGGCGTGGCATGGGCACCTGGCCGTGCTGGCGTGGCTTCAGGGCCGCGCGCGGCTAGATGCGGAGCGCGCCTCGCACGTAGCGGCGCGCCGCGGCCACCTGCACGCGCTGCAGTGGCTGCATGACACCGCGCGGCCGTGCGACGCGCTGGTGTTCTCCTTCGCCGCCCGGGGCGGCCACATGAGCGTGCTGCAGTGGCTGCACTCCGTCGGCTGCAACTGGGATGCGTGCACGTGCGCCGCCGCCGCGGAGACGGGTCAGCTGGAGGCGCTGCAGTGGCTGCGCGCGCGGGGGTGCCCCTGGGACGAACGGACGCTGGTGCGCGCCGCATTTGGGAGCCAGTGGCACGTGGTGGAGTGGGCGCGTGCGAACGGCGCCCCTGTGTGAACCTCAAGTTGAGGTTGATGGAATGCACACTTGAAGTTGAGCACGGATGCTGCTGCGCCTCGTTGCGGGGGCTGTGGCATGTGCTGGAGCGGGCGCACGCGAATTGTGCCGCTGTGTGTACTTGAACTTAAGGTGAATGGCATGCACACTTGAACTTGAGCTGCAGTGTGGCTGTATGAGCTGGGTGGCATGTGTGAGCTGCGTGGCATGTGAGCTCCAGGGCGTGGCGGTGTGTGGGGGGTCAAACAGAGCCGCATTTATGTCTGGCACAGCCGGCGAGACCCCGCGAGTGTGCGTGCTTGTGGTGTCTATAGAGCTGCTCTGCCTTGTGCAAAGGCCAGTCAGCACGCTCGTGACTTGGTGTGCGTGGATGAATAGTGTGGTGTGGTCACTGGTGGGTTGCACGGCATGTCACACACCGCATTTCTTTTAATTCAACCATAAATAAACAGGTATGCACCTGGTATGTTTACAATGCCCTACAGGTGATTCAGTGCGTGTTCTCGCTGCTGAGGTGCTGGGTGCGAGGTGTGGGCAGCACCGCATGATGCACCAACTTGTAGCGTGCGCACTCTGCCACTGTGGCTGTGCCGCAGCTTTGCTGCCTGCCCGCACAGTGTATGCCGGTGAGACGGGTGCAGCCGAACCACATACCAATGACTGTTTTGCACACATGTTCTTCGAGGTACAGTATGTATACTTCGGAAGTACACACACGTCTGATCCCTTTTTCTGGTCATGCGCACCGTGTGCAAAGGGCTTTCCGCGCCCTAAGCGGAGTTTAATAAAAGTACACGCACCACACTTCAACTCGCATCAAGTGTCAAGGTTGAAGTTCAAGGCCGCCGCCTCGGTGTCGATGCATGAAGTGGCCACTTGCAGTGTATGCACGTGGCTGGGGTGGGTGGGCACGGCAAACATGCGCAACATATGCTGTGCCAGGCGCGCCAGCTTTTGCACACAGCAACACATACTACTAGTGATGGGTCGCGGCGTATAACGTATTCTATACGTTACACAAAACACGGCGTGTTCCTACTTATTTCCACGCCCAAAACCGCGATGTACGGCGTTTTTTGCCGTGTAAATACATTCATCCGCATACGTTATACGGCGTATTTACATGCGTTATGCGGCGTATAACGCAAAAATTATACGCTGTGACCGATCACTACATACTACTATGCATACGGCAAGAAGTGGCCAATTGTCTGTCCGTGGTCCGCTAAACACTAGCCAGGTGCACAGTAGACTCATACCCACACTTAGGGTTTGTGGGGCGGGTGCCGCTGTGGGTGGGGGCGAGCGTATGCCCCCGCATGGCGCCTTGGCGGACGACCTGCCCTAGCAGGTTGAGCCCTGGCCTGCTGGTGGCTCAGGCCTGCCCGCTAGCACTTGCTGAGTTCGTACACGTGCACTGCCGGGCATTTGCCATGGCCACCAGTGGGCGGCGCCACTGGGCGTGCTGGCATGCATGACATGGACTCTTGCACACCCACAAGTGCAAATAAATACTCATCAAGTAAAACTGCAGTAGCACTACCACTAGTATGTGCCACCCAGCCAGAAATTGACGCCAGCATGACACCCAACCTTACCAGCGATTGCACCGTGCCCATTCACCGCCATTCCAAGCAATGCGATGCAATGACATTTCAAGCCGGCCGCAACCGTTGTAACGGCGGCGCTGCAGTGCCGTATGCCATACAGCGTGTGACATCTGCGAGTACACCCTCTGCGTGTACATGCTGGTCATGCGCACCGTGTGCAAAGGGCTTTCCGCGCCCTAAGCGGAGTTTAATAAAAGTACATGCTGGTACAATGGCGGGGGCTGTGATCAGTTAGAGTAGTGCTCTGGCAACATGCCAGGCTTCCCACAGTACTGAGCTTTCCCAGTTTGTTTT
>JAULBY010017612.1:0-20194 GCA_032358315.1 Ophiocytium majus
TGTATTGCTTCCGAGTCATGATTCTCGCCATCGGTGATTAAAATAATAGCGCGGTTCTTTCCTTCATCAGTACTAAATGATTCAGACGCCTTCTCTATTGCATCTGCAATATTTGTTCCCTGTACAGGAACGATACCAGGACCAATAGATTCTAAAAATAATTTTGCCGCACTATAATCTGTTGTAATAGGTAATTGCACATAAGCTTCGCCGGCAAATACAACAAGTCCTAAACGATCGCCTTGTAAACCCTCTATCATTTTTTCGAGAGCATATTTTGCACGCGTTAAACGATTCGGGCTAAGATCCTGCGCCAGCATACTATTACTAACATCAATGCAAACAATAATATCTGCGCCTTCACGTTTAACTTCCGTTAATTTACTTCCTGTTTGAAGATTACATAAAGCAATTATTAAACTGCTAAATCCTGTAAGAAATAAAACAACTTTTATTATTCGTTTCCTTCTGCTTGAATATGGAATCAAACCACTTATTAAATTTGCTTCACCTAAACGTTTTAATTTCTTTTTACGTGAAATAAAATACAAAATCACCAGTATAAGCATTACAGGAATTGCTGCAAATGCATAAAAATAAATAGTATGTTCGAACTTAAACATTTATGGTACTGCTCTGAATAGTGTAAAACGTAATAAAAATTCTAATAATAAAATAATTGCTGCTGCTAATGCTAAAGGCAAAAAATGTTCTGCTTTATTTGTAAAACTCTTTTCGCTGATAATTGTTTTCTCCATCTTATCAATTTCTTTGTAAACATCTATCAAACTTGCTTTATCTGTTGCACGAAAATATTTTCCACCTGTCATGTCCGAAATTTCAGTCATTGTTTTTTCGTCAATATCAACATCCACATAATCGTATTCATACTCTGTTTCTGTATATCTTGCAACAGGTGTTAATGCTTTACCACGCGTTCCCACACCAATACAATAAACACGGGCTTCCATTGTTTTAGCCAATTCTGCGGCAGTAAGCGGTGGAATCTCGCCCATATTACTTACACCGTCACTAATTAAAATAACAACTTTACTTTTTGCTTTACTATCTTTAATACGCCCAACAGCAGTTGCCAATCCCAAACCAATTGCAGTACCATCTGCCACCATACCCGGACGAATTGCCGGGATCATATTTTTTAATACTTTGTGATCAGACGTTAAGGGACATTGTGTAAATGCTTCACCACCAAAAATCACCAAACCAATTCTATCATTTATACGTGCGTCAATAAAATCAATCATTACATCTTTTGCTGCTTCTAAACGGTTTGGTTTAAAATCTTTTGCAAGCATAGATGGAGAAACGTCCATACTAATTACTATGTCTATTCCTTCTGTCTTACTGTCTTTCCAACTGCTGCGCGATTGTGGTCTTGCAAGTGCGGCAATCAATAGCGCAAATGCCATTAGACGCAGAATAAATAATGAATGTCTGAATTTTGCTTTACCAGAAGATTTTATTTTGTGGAATAACGCAAAAGATGAATAATTAAATTCTCCTTCGTGTTTTTTTAAACGCCAGATATACCAAATGATCATTAATGGTAAGGCGCACATTAACCAAAACCAATGCTTTTCAGCAAACTGTATATCGTTAAAATAACTTATCACTGCGTTGGTTGATTATTTGTTTGAGGTTCTGGTATTGTAATTTCTTCTTCACGTTTGGTTCCATTCACAAAATCAAAAGCATTTTGTAAAGTAAACCTGTGTTCATCTTCGATAGGTGTCATTTTTGCAAACTTCACCAGATCGCTTAAGGTTAATGTTTGCTGTAACTTTTCTTTGCTTGTCTTATCTACAACCTGTGTACGGAAAGCTTTCATGATCTCATCAGTCGTACTTTCCAAAGCAAATACGTTAAAACGTTCTTCAATATATAAACGAATAGCATCTGAAATTGAAGAGTAATATTCTTTTACCTGACCTTCTTTCCAGATCTGTTCCGCTTTTATTTTTTCCAAAGTAGCAAGTGCTGTAATATGTGCAGGAATTTTTGGTTTTTCCGGTTCAATAACAACATTTTTCTTTTTACGGGAGAAATATAACGTGATCAATACTATGGCTAAAGCAAAAAGAAGAACACCTACGCCCCAATAGATATAATTTAAATACCATTTCCAGTTAAATTTTTCATCAAACGGCGGCTTGATATCTTTTGTCTTGGTTATACTTGTATCTGTTGGAACTGTATGCACCTCCAATAAAAGTGTTGGAGTGATAAATGGACGAGATGTGTCATCATTTACAACAAATTCAAATCCCGGAATAGCAAAGTAACCACTATCATAAGCGCTCACTAAAATTTGCTGGTGTTGCTGAAAGATACTTGGGTTATTTTTATCAGGAATAGTTGTATCAATAGGCGTAATAGAAATTACTTCTACTTTACCGGTAATGGTATCGCCAATGGTTGGCCACTGAATTTTAAGATCTTTTTGAGAAGCATCATAATTCACATACAGATCTAATTTAACCTGCTCGCCAATACGAATTTTAGAAGAATCTAAAACTGCATTTACGCGAATTTGTCCAAACGAGAATTTGACAAAAAAGAAAAGTATAATTAATAATATGGGTCTTAAAAATTTCACTTACTATTTAATTTCTTAACGGTTCTTAAATAAATTCATTAATGGCTTCACATAATTTTCGTGCGTGAAAATTTTCGTAGCATCTGTTCCGCTCCTGTTAAAGATATCTTTAAGATCATCTTCAAATTTTAAATGATTAGCGATAAACTGTTTTCTAAAATTCTTATCGCTTGTATCTACCCACATCACTTTTCCGCTTTCGTTATCCCGTAGTTTTATCAAACCCACATTTGGCAATTCTGTTTCAGTTTTATCTACAATACGTAAAGCCACCAGATCATGTTTTTTGTTGGCTATCTTTAGAGCATCTTTATACTCTGAATCAGCATAAAAATCGCTTATCAAAAACACAATGCTTTTTTTCTTGATAACATTGGTAAGATATTTTAATGCCAGCTCTAAATTTGTTTTTTTATTCTCAGGTTTAAATTCCAATAATTCCCTGATTATTCTTAATACGTGCGACTTGCCTTTTTTAGGTGGAATAAATTTTTCGATCTTATCGCTAAAAAATATCACTCCAATTTTATCGTTGTTTTGTGAAGCAGAAAACGCAACAACCGCGCATAATTCCGTAATAAGATCTTGCTTATACTGTTTATGGGTTCCGAATAAACCACTCGCACTAACGTCAACAACTAGTACAACACTTAATTCTCTTTCTTCTTCAAAAACTTTTACATAAGGTGTGCTGAATCTTGCAGTAACATTCCAGTCAATAGTTCTTACATCGTCGCCAGGTGTATATTCACGAACTTCAGAAAAGGCCATACCACGACCTTTAAATGCACTATGATATTCTCCCGAAAAGATCTGATTGCTCAAACCACGGGTTTTAATTTCAATTTTGCGTACTTTTTTTAAAAGCTCTGAGGTTTCCAATTTTATTAGTTTTGAGTTTTAAGTGTTTAGTTTTTAGTATTACGAATACTAAAAACTAAGAATTAAAAATTAAACATTGTGCCTATGGCACCTCTACTGTATTTAAAATTTCGGTAATGATGTTTTCTGAAGTAATGTTCTCTGCTTCTGCCTCGTAAGTTAAACCAACACGGTGGCGCATTACATCTAAACAAATGGCGCGAACATCTTCAGGAATTACATAACCACGGCGTTTAATAAAAGCATAAGCTTTTGCGGCCAACGCTAAATTAATACTTGCACGTGGCGATCCACCGTAAGAAATAAGGCCTTCGAATTTTTGTAATTTATATTCTTTCGGAAAACGGGAAGCAAAAACGATATCAACAATATATCTTTCAATTTTCTCGTCCATATAAACATCTTTTACAACAGCGCGCGCGTTAACAATAGCCTCTGTAGAAAGAACTTTATTTGCTTTTGGCATGCCACCGGGTTGAATGTTTGAAGTAATAATTTTACGCTCATCTTCCTTTGTTGGATAACCAATAACAACTTTCAACATAAAGCGATCCATTTGCGCTTCAGGCAAAGGATAAGTTCCTTCCTGCTCAACAGGATTTTGTGTTGCTAATACTAAAAAAGGATTTGGTAATTTAAAAGTTTGATCACCAATAGTAACCTGCTTTTCCTGCATAGCCTCTAATAAAGCCGATTGCACTTTTGCCGGAGCACGGTTGATCTCATCAGCTAAAACGAAATTTGCAAAAATGGGTCCTTTACGAATAGAAAAAGCTTCCTGCTTTTGATTATAGATCTGAGTACCGATAACATCGGCAGGTAAAAGATCGGGGGTAAATTGAATACGACTGAATTGACCATCAACACATGTTGCCAAAGTATTAATAGCTAATGTTTTTGCAAGCCCCGGAACACCTTCCAATAATATGTGACCATTGCTTAAAAGGCCTATCAGCAGGCGTTCAACCATGCTTTTTTGACCAATAATAACTTTATCCATTTCAACAGTTAGCATGTCAACAAAGGCACTTTCCTGCTGAATTCGTTCGTTAATTTCTTTAATATCTACCATAAATCTATTTTATTAGAATAACTGGTAAAGATAACATTGGTAAGGGTTTACAAAGATTTTGAGGTAGTTAAAATATGTTAACTAAACCTCTAAAAAAATGAAAAAGTAATTGGGGAAAAGAACGCTTTTAAACTAGCGTTCTTTTTTAATATTGCCTATTTGTAATGGATTTTCTGTTATTTCAGCGTATAATTTCCTGTTCTTAAAAATATCAATTGCTGCGTATAAAGCCTTTTTAAATGATTGCTCATTCGCCTTACCTTTTCCGGCAATGTCGTATCCAGTGCCATGGTCAGGACTAGTTCTAACTGCATTTAAGCCTGCTGTAAAATTTACTCCCTCGTTAAATGCTATCGTTTTAAAAGGAATTAAACCCTGGTCGTGATACATTGCCAAAACAGCGTCAAATTGTTTGTAAGTACCGTTCCCAAAAAATCCATCAGCAGAATATGGGCCATATACCAGGCCGTTTAATTTTGTTTTTTCGATGGCTGGGATAATAATGTCTTTATCTTCGCTACCAATTGCGCCATTATCTCCTGCATGAGGGTTCAAGCCCAAAACAGCGATTTTTGGTTTACGAATAGCAAAATCTTTCACTAATGATTCGTGTAGTTGAACGATCTTATTAGATATACCATCAATAGTTAGCTTTGAAGCAACATCTTTTAAAGGTACATGGCCGGTAACAACTGCAATGCGCAAACCGTTATCAGAACACATGAACATTAAAGGATCACCACCTAATTTTGAACCAAGATATTCGGTATGGCCAACGAATTTAAAATTATCTCCTTGTATGTTACTTTTATTGATTGGTGCGGTAACCAGGGCATCAATACTTTTATCCAATAAGGCCTGTGTTGCCTTTTCTAAAGAAATTAACGCGTATTTTCCACCAACATCGGTGGCTTTTCCCATTTCAATATTTACTTCTTCTTCGTAGCAAACAAAAACATTTACTTTTTTTGAGTTAAGCTGAGAAAATTCACGCATTGGATTAAAACTGAATTCTTCTAAACCTAAAACTTTTCTGTAATACGAAACTGTTTTTTGAGAACTGAATAATACAGGTGTACAAATGTCTGCAATGCCCGGTTCCATTAAGGTTTTAAGAACAACTTCCAGGCCTATTCCATTTATATCTCCTTGCGAGATCCCTACTATTACTTTATTATCTATCATAAAAATTATTTTATACCGTATTTAACTTTATATTTTAAATACAGTTCTGTTTGTTTATTTGTGAGCTCAACATTTTTTCCGGCAATGTAAGCCAAAATAATATTGTTTGTTTTCATATCCAAAATATCTCCATCGCTCACCACTAACGAAGCTAATTTTCCTTCTTCCAAAGTTCCGATTTCTTTTTCTACTCCCAAAATTTTTGCCGTATTTGATGTAATACTTGCCAGTGCCTGTTCTTTTGTTAGGCCATAAGCCACAGCCACGCCTGCATTAAAAGGCAGGTTCCTGCTTTGCGCTGCTTCCATATCTCCTTCCAACTGAAGGCAAAATAAAACGCTGTCTTTTTGCAAAAGGAAAGGTGTTTTAAAAACCATATCCACATCATCATCTGCATTATCAGGCAGATCATTTACACGGTTTAACATTACCGGAATATTGTTTTTCTTTAATGCAGCTGTAATTTTGTAAGACTCCTTTCCTCCTACTATCACCGGTTTTTTAATATTGTACTTTTTTACAAAATTAATAACGCTCATTATATCCTTTGCTTTTTCAGCATGGAGGTAAAGATTTTGAGTACCGTTAAATACACCACGCATGGCTTCAAAACGAATATTTTTTTCAATGGCGTTTGTAGTCAAACAATAAGCCTGGGCATCATCAAAAAATTTATCCAGGTAGTTAATTTCAGTAATATAATTTTTATTAGACGCTACAGACAAACCTTCTTCCTCGGTAAATTTTTTAGTAATAGCTTTTGGAAAATTAAGATGAATCCCATCATCTGCCTTCAAAACTGCATCCTCCCAATTCCAACCATCTAAAGCCATTACAGAGGATGAGCCACTAATTAAACCATCGCGCGGTGTTGCCTGCGTATATAAAATGCCGTTTGTTTTTACTGTTGGCGTAATAATATTGTCGGTATTATAAGCAATTAAAGTTCTTACGTGCGGATTAATATACCCTACTTCAGAAAAATCACGGGTTGCTCTTACTGCTTCCGCATCATGTAAGCCTAAAATATTGTTAGTGTTGATCAATCCCGGATAAATATGTTTTCCTGCAAGATCTATAACTGTATCATATGCGCTTGGATTTAAACGAATACCGGTTACAGAGCTAACCATTTCAAGTTTATTTTTATTGATAACAACAATGCTGTTCTCGATAATTTTTCCATTACCAATATGCGTGGTTGCATTTATTAAAGCAATGTGTGTGTACGTTTTTTGGGCAAGAAGATTACATCCTGCAAACAAAAAAACTATGTATATTAAATTTCTCATCTTCGAATTTTATCTATGTCCTGTTAATTCTTCATCCACACCTTCAATTGTATTGCAATGATACAAACGCTCGTGCTTTGATTTTAGTTTTTCTACTTTACCGCCTTTTTGTTTCTCTACCAATAACTTTGCAATTATTCTTGCTCGTTCTGCTTTTACATAAGCTTGTAGTTTTGTGTCTTCATCTCTGTCAAAATAGATCTGCCCATCAATAATTGTCTTATCTGCTTTTGCATAAACACTCATTGGATTATCAGTCCATAAAACAAGATCTGCTACTTTACCAACTTTAATGCTTCCTACTTTATCATCAATGTGCAACATTTTTGCCGGATTTAAAGTCACTAATTTTAAAGCTTCTATCTCTGTTAAGCCGCCATACTTAATGGATTTTGCAGCTTCCTGGTTCAAACGACGCGCCATCTCTGCATCATCGCTGTTGATGGAAGTATTTACTCCCACCTTTGTTAATATTGCAGCATTGTAGGGAATTGCTTCAATAACTTCATTTTTATATGCCCACCAATCGGAAAATGTGGAAGCATTTGCACCATGCAATTTCATTTTATCTGCTACTTTATAGCCTTCTAAAATATGTGTAAAGGTGTTTACTTTAAATCCAAAACTATCCGCCACATGCATTAGCATATTAATTTCACTTTGTACATAGCTATGACAGGTAATAAAACGTTTTTTATTTAAGATCTCTGCCAAAGCTTCCAATTCAAGATCTTTGCGAGGAGTGCCGATTTTATTTTTCTCAATATCTTTTGGCGCTAATTTTGAGAATGATTGCCATTGCAGATCGTACTCTTTAGCGCGTGTAAAATAATCTTTATATACTTGCTCAACACCCATACGCGATTGCGGAAAACGAATAGAGTTATGATCGCCCCAATTACTTTGCTTTACATTTTCGCCCAATGCAAATTTGATGAACGCATCTGCTTTTTCATATTTAAGATCCTCAGCTGTATGTCCCCAACGTAATTTGATCAACACACTTTGCCCGCCAATAGGGTTTGCAGAACCATGTAACAATTGTGCTGTTGTAACACCACCCGACAGCTGGCGGTAAATATTTATATCCTCGGGGTTTAAAACATCTCCCATTCTAACTTCAGCGCTGCTTGATTGCGTTCCTTCGTTAACGCCAGCTGTTATAGCAATATGACTATGTTCGTCAATAATACCAGGTGTTAAATGTTTTCCCTGTGCATCAATAATTTTAGCGAATGCCATTTTTGGAGCTTCAATATTTTTTGCAATGCGAACAATTTTTCCTTCTACAACATATACATCGTGATCTAATAAAACGCTATCACCACTGTTAGTCCATACAGTTACATTTTTTATTAAGATAGCTGAATACCTATTCTTAAATTTATTCCATTGCTCTTTAAAAATTCCTTTTTCATCAGGTAAAGCTTCACCAAAAGCAGTGAACGGATAAATTACTTTTCCAAGAGCAAGATCTGTTTTTTTATCAGCTGGTTTAGGTTTTGTGGTAGTATCAACAGCAGATTCGTAAACCATTTTAAAATCAAACCAATTTCCATTTGCTAATTGCCCTTTACCTTCAAAATTTTTTGTAACAACATCGTAATTTCCATTAGCGCGAATTGCTTTTGTTGAATCGTACGAAAAACTGAATGAAATTTGATTGTTCGAAAAATGATAGCTCAAATTCTTTTTTGCTGTGTCAATTGTAATTTTGGCTTGTGGGCTTGACATATCGCCCGAGATCTTAACTTTAAAGTTTTTGTCAGGCGTACTCAAAACATAATTTCCGCGAATGTCCAAAGCATTTATATCAGAAAAAATAGTTGGCTCTCCACAAGACCAATTTTGCATGATCACTGCATCGCTATCAAAAATAGATTTATTACTAATAAAAAAATTCGCAAAAAGATCTTTTTTTAAACTACCTACTTTGTCCTGAACATTAATAAATGCAGCAGGGTTTACGGTTAAAGCCTTTAATGCCATTTTCTCTGTAAGACCGTATTTTACAGCCTTTCTAAGGTTAGTTAAAAACTGACTTTTTTCTTTAAGATCAGCAGCAGTTAAGCAAAATGTAATTTGATTTTTTTCAAATTCTGCAGGATTTGTTGGTGCTAATTCCCAATGTTTTAATTCTGCCAACGAAACTGCCTCTGCATCAAAAGGATCTTCTACATCATAAGCAATTGGAAAATTTAAAGGCACGATATATTTTAACTGGGTAGATTGTATGTCATTAATTCGCTGATATTCATTGCCTCCGGCCTTAACAATATATTTTAAATTAAATTCTTTACCAACTTTTGCTGCACGTAAGGCATTGTATTTATCGTTAGCTTCAAAAATTGCCGGCAGGTCTTTTATTTTATTTAACGCATCTAAAGAAATATTGTATTCGGTTTTATTTTTATTTTGCGCATACCATAACGCATCGTAATATGTTTGACGCAGTAGAGCAATACTACCTGTTAAAGAGCTCGGATAGTCTTGTGTTGAAGAACCTTTAGAGAAAGAAAAAAACGCTGCTGCTTTATCTAAAATAATATTTTCATTTTCGTTCTTGGCACTTAAGTTTACAAAAACGCCGCTACCTCTCACAATACCATCTCTACGAAAAGATAAAACAGATCCAAAACCTGACTTTTTTAATTCTTCGGCTCTTTCCTTATTCACTAAAAAAACTTTGTAAGCTTCATAGTCCGATCGGATTGCCTGGTTCCAGCCGTAAGCACCTTTAACATTGCTTTCCATTTGAGGTGCACCGTTATGATTTCGTCCAACTGAAGGCTTTGCATCAGGAATACCATAATCCGAATAAAGATCAATAAAAGATGGATAAATGAATTTTCCCTTAAGATCATAAACGATTGCATTCTTTGGAATTTCTAATTTTTCAGCCGCAGAAATGATCTTTCCATCCTGTATCAAAAGTGTTCCTTTTTTAATCACGGTTTCAAAGTCAATATAAATGGTTGCATTTGTAAACGCATAAATACTATGTGTATTGAATGGCGCGCCATTTGTAGGGAAAGTAGACTGCGCAATATATTTTAAACTAAAAAAATTTAATATTATCAGCAATAAGCTTATTCGTTTCATCTATCAACTATTTTATTAAATGTTTATACTCTGCCTTTCTTCTGCAAACCCTCAAATTTAAACAGATTTACCAAAATTACTAACTCTTATTTGCTTTTTTATTCCGTCTTTATCCTTAATTTTACAACAAAATATCAAAATATGTATAAAGGTTTTTTACATACCCATTATTTAGTTGTTAGCTTGTTTTTATTGCTTTATGTAATAAAAACAGTTTTATTGTTAAGCAACAAAAATGATCTGTTAAAAGTGTTTTCTAAAAAGACAAGGATCTTTGAAATTGTTATCAGTTTTTTGTTTTTACTTACCGGAATTTATTTGATGACACAAATACCTTATGGTGGTAAATACGATTATTTGTTGTGGATAAAACTGGCAATGATCTTTGCCTCTATACCTATTGCTGTTATTGGCTTTAGAAAACAAAGAAAAATGTTAGCCGCTTTAAGTTTATTAATGATCACCGGAAGTTTTGGTCTTGGTGAGATCTATCATAAAAAGAAAG
This sequence comes from Ophiocytium majus, assembly GCA_032358315.1. Classification (NCBI taxonomy): domain Eukaryota; class Xanthophyceae; order Mischococcales; family Ophiocytiaceae; genus Ophiocytium; species Ophiocytium majus. The sequence continues at coordinate 10,656 of JAULBY010017612.1, forward strand.
GTATTGCCAAAGACCCTGAAACAAAAACAGAAACACAAGAGATCGCTGTAACAGATGGAAAATCATTATTCCAGGCTAACTGCGTATTATGCCATGGAGCAGATGGAAAATTAGGAGCAGCGGGTGCAAAAGATATTAGTATAACTGTATTGGATCAGGCTGGAATAAAAGAAATAATTGTACATGGTAAAGGCGCCATGCCTGCCGCGCCTGTAAATGATGAACAAGCTACAGCTATTGCAGAATATGTAAATGGCCAGATAAAAGGGCATTAAGATTAAATGAAAGAAACAGTATCTACCGAAATACCCACACATACCTGCGTTTTAATTGGTGTTATAAATAAATTACAGGATGATGGCCTTGCTAAAGAATATCTTGAAGAGCTTGCTTTTTTAGCGGAAACGTATGGTCTTGAAACAAAAAAAACATTCACTCAAAAGCTTGAGAAACCCGATAAAGCAACTTTTATTGGAAAAGGAAAAGTATCAGAGATCAAGAATTTTGTAATTGAAAATAAAATTGATGTTGTAATTTTTGACGATGAACTTTCGCCATCACAACAACGAAATTTAGAAAAAGAATTCGGCAAAAAAATATTAGACCGCACTACTCTAATTCTTGAAATATTCGAACAACGCGCGCAAACCGCGCATGCTAAAACACAGGTACAATTAGCCCAATATCAATACATGTTACCGCGTTTAACCGGGATGTGGACTCACTTAGAGAGACAACGCGGTGGCACGGGAACCCGTGGTGGTGCCGGTGAAAAAGAAATTGAAACAGATAGAAGGATCGTCCGCGATAAGATTGCTTTATTAAAAGAAAGATTAAAAGAGATCGATAAACAAATGGCCACACAACGTAAGAATCGCGGTGAATTAATTCGCGTGGCTTTAGTTGGTTATACAAACGTGGGTAAAAGCACTATCATGAATATGCTTAGCAAAAGCAGTGTTTTTGCGGAAAATAAATTATTTGCTACGCTTGACACAACAGTTAGAAAAGTAACTATTGATAATGTGTTTTTTCTTTTGAGTGATACTGTTGGATTTATAAGAAAACTCCCAACCGAATTGGTTGAAAGCTTCAAATCTACGTTGGACGAGGTGCGCGAGGCCGATGTATTAATTCATGTTGTTGACATTTCTCACAAAAATTTTGAAGAGCATTTAAATGTTGTAAAACAAACTTTACAGGATATTGGTGCCGGAGACAAACCTGTTATTTTAGTGTTCAATAAAATTGACGCGTTTACTTACACAAAAAAAGATGATGACGATCTTACACCAACTACCCGTGAAAATTTATCGCTGGAGGATATAAAAAACACCTGGATGAAAAGTCTTAATAACAAGGTTTTATTTATAAGTGCGCAGGAAAAAGAAAATATTGATGAGTTCAAAAAAACAGTTTATGATCTTGTTAAAGAACTTCATATTAAACGTTATCCTTATCACAATTTATTATATTAATGCAGGTTGAATTTATAAATGCTTCTATTAACAATCTGCCAAAGATCGTTGCCACTTATAATTCAACGGTAGCTTCACGCGTCGTTACTGCCGATCTTGAGCCCGTAAGTGTTGAAAGCAAATTATCCTGGTTCAACGCACACTCTTCTGATAAACGACCTTTATGGCTTGTTATGCTTGAAGGAAAGTATGCCGGCTGGATGAGCTTTAATTCTTTTTACGGTCGTCCAGCTTATGATGGCACTGTTGAAGTAAGTATCTATTTAGAAGAAAGCGTAAGAGGAAAAGGGCTTGGAAAGATCTGTTTACAAAAGGCAATTGATGTTTCTCCCTCCTTAAACATTCATTCACTTTTAGGTTTTATTTTTGGACATAATAAACCAAGCTTAAAATTATTTTATCAATTTGAGTTTGAAAAATGGGCGCATTTACCTGAAATTGCAAATATGGATGGCGTTATGCGTGATCTTATTATTCTCGGAAAAAAAATAGTTTAAGAATTCTAAAAAGTTTTAGTTTTTAGTTAAATTTTAGAGTTGATAAGTAGTGAGTAAAAGTTAGCTCCTACTGAGTGAATACCTTTCATTTTTTCATTTTAAAGATTAGATTTATACAAATCTCTTACCCATGAAAAAATTTAAATTCCTTAGTTTATCTATTTTCTTATTTTTTATAATACCATTTCATATTTTTTCTCAAACACCTGCTTGCCCTAATGGCCTTGTGTTTATGCATACGAGTCCAATAACAGTTTACAATCCGGCTTTACCTATTAGTGCTTCTAATCCCAGTAACACTGCTATACCTACTGGTGGAACAGGTCTTTCGTATGGCCCAAACTTAAATGCTGCTTTTCCAAGCCCTACATTTTATACAACAATTGGTGGTTTTATGGCCTGGTGGAATGGCACAGCATGGGTAACTACATCTCATACCATGCCTTTTGTAAATCTTGGCGGTGGTGGTGGCGTTATATACGGACTAAACGGTAGCACTGGCCAGATCTATGTGTATAACGGTACGGGGAATGCCACACCTTTAACAACAATAACAAATTTTAATGGCGGTGGCCCATATGACCTGGTAGTAGATAATTGTGGGAATTTTTATGTATTAATAACTACAACACCACAATCAATGGCTATGTACGGCCCAAATGGCGCGCTTCAATGTACATATAACATGACAGGTATGCCAAGCATAAGTGCCGGCGGCGGGTTTTCAATAGTTAATGGACAGGTAATTGTAAGTAACACCGGCGGGCTTTATACCGGTAACATTAACGGTACAACAATATCTTTTACAAACACCAGCACTAATGGCTATGGTGCCGGTGACTTTGCCAATTGTCCTTTACCCTGCGGTCCCTTAAATGTTACTGCAGCCAATACCACTACAAGCACTCCTTTGGGCTGCAACTCAGGCACTGCCAATGTTGTTGCAGTTACTGCAAATGCCCCCGTAACTTATAATTGGGCTGGGCCAGGGATTGTAAGCGGAGGCACTTCTTCATTAGCAGTTGTAAACGCTCCTGGTGTTTATACAGTAACTGTTATTCAATCTGGCTGTCCTTCACAAACAGTTACTGCTGTTACCACAGTAGTTGGAACGAGTACCTTTGTTGCAACCATTACACCATCCGGCCCTATAACCTGCACTAATTCAACTATACAATTAACAGCAAATCCAGGGCCTGCCGGGCACACTTATGTTTGGACCGGACCGGGGATTGTTGGCGCAAATAATACTCAGGTTATTAATGTAAATCAGCCAGGCGTTTATTCAACTACCGTTACAAATACAACAAGTGGTTGTAAAGGCACTGCAACTATAAATGTTACAACAAACTTTGTTCCTCCTACATTAGTTGTTGGACCACCAACATCTTCTATATGTTCAGGTAATTCTGCAAATATTTCAATCTCAGGCGCTAACTCCTATGCATGGAGTCCACCAACCGGACTTAATACTACAAGCGGACCAAATGTAATTGCTAATCCTGTTGTAACCACAACCTATAATATTGTTGGAACAATTGGAACTTGTACAACTAATGCAACAGCAATAGTGTTTATCAACCCTCAGCCGGCAATATCAGCCAATGTTACTGATGCCAACTGTGGAAATTCAAACGGCTCAATTGTTATTAATAACATATCTCCTCCGGGACAAACTGTAGTTAGTTTTTCATTGAACGGATCATCCATTCCTTCTCAAACAATTACTGGTTTAGCGGCAGGCAGCTATACGTTAGGTGTAACCAATAATTTTGGGTGTAAAACATTTATTACAGTTAACGTAAATAATACTCCGGGTATTACTGCTTTAGCTTCAACATCCATTAACCCTACTTGTGGTAATTCAAACGGATCAATTTCTTTAGGCGTTGTAAGCGGTGGAAGCGGACCTTATCAATACAGTTTAAATGGCGGTCCATTTTCAACTACAACACTCTTTACAAACTTACCGGCCGGAACTTACACTATTACAGTCAAGGATCTAAATAATTGTTTATTTACCAAAATTGTAACTCTTACCAATACTGCAGGGCCAACAAATATTACATTTACAACATCGCCCACTGCATGTGTTGGAAATACCGGTGTTTTAGGTGTTACAGGTGTTAGCGGCGGCAGTCCTGCTTACAGCTTTAGCGTAAACGGCGTTGCTACAGGCTCTGTTACAAACAGTCTTGCTGCAGGACCAAAAACAATTACTGTTTCAGATATCAATGGTTGTACTTTTACAATTAGCGCAAACATTCCTACAGTTGCCGGACCAACAGCTGCTACTGTTGCTGTTACTGCTGCAGCTTGTGGCAATGCAAACGGTAGTGCAACAGTTACAGGCGTTACAGGTGGATTACCAACTTACCAATACTCATTTAATGGCGGGCCTTTTGTTGGAAGCACAATACAAAGCGGTATGCTTGCAGGACCAAAAAGTGTTGTGATAAAAGACGCCAACTCCTGCACGTTAACAGTTAATTTCATTATTGGCAACACGGGTTCCCCAAGTTCTGCGATCGCAACATTAAGCAATGTAAGTTGCTTCAATGGAAGCAATGGTAGTTTTAGCGTTTCTACAAGTGGTGGCACACCTGGATATAGTTATACTTTAACTCCCGGAAATATTACAAGTGGCTTTGGAAATTTTACAGGTTTAACTGCACAAAATTATACTGTAAATGTACAGGATGCATTAGGCTGTGTTACAACAGTTACAACAAGCATCAGTCAGCCTGCTGCTTTAACGCTTAGTGTTTCATCGCTTCAACCTTCATGCAATGGAGGAAACAACGGTACCATTACAGCGATAGCAGGTGGTGGCACAAGTCCTTATAATTACAATATTAACGCCGGACCAAACCAGGCAAGCAATGTTTTTACAACAAATATATCAGCAGGTGCTTATAATATAACTGTTATTGACAACAAAGGATGTAGTTTAAGTCAGACCGTTGCGGTAACACAACCATTGCCAATTACACTAGCGCTTAGCAGTGTGCCGGCAAATTGTTCAGCTGCAAATGGATCTGCAAGTGTAAGTGCGAGTGGCGGAACACCAATATATACTTATACATGGCTCCCGGTAGGTGGTAATTCTGCACAAACAACAAGCGTTGTAGCCGGTAGTTATACCGTAACTGTTAAAGATACCAAAGGTTGTATTCAAACCGGGATTGTAAACGTTACAGCAACGCCGGGCGGAACTGCTGTAATAACTAATACTACCAATGTTTCATGTTTTAATTCTGCCAATGGAAGCTTAACGGCTAATATGATCGGTAATGTTACTGCTCCATTAACTTATTCATGGAGTAACGGTTCTTCTCTACAAACACCAACAGGGCTTATTCCGGGTAATTATACGGTAACGGTAACAGATTTTTATGGATGTAAATCAACAACTGTTGGCACAGTGACGCAACCAAGCTCTATTACAACAGTTGCAGCGGGTTCCCCTGCTTTATGCTTTGGACAAGCAAGTGGTAGTGCAAGTGTAATAGCCAGTGGAGGAACACCTGGATTCAATTATTTATGGACTCCGGGAGGAGCTACCACGAGTGTTGTTTCAGGGCTATTTGCCGGAACATATACCTGCCAGGTTACAGATGCTAATGGCTGTATAAAAACAAGCACCGTAAGCATAACGCAGCCAAGTTCAGTTACAATAAATACAAATACGTTAACGGCTACCTGTAACCAGTCAAATGGTGTTGCATCAGCAACTGCAACAGGCGGTACTGGTCCATATACATATACATGGAGCACCAGCTTTGTTGGTCAGACATTATCAAATGTTCCTGCGGGAACTTATACAGTGCAGGTAAAAGATGCCAATGGCTGTTTATATGTTTTAGCGGCCACAGTTCCTAACGCTTCCGGACCTGCCATTTCTGTTACCAGCTTTACAAATCCAAACTGTTTTGGCGGAAATAACGGAATAGCTACAACTACTATCAATCCTGGCACTCCGGGCCCGGGCTTTCCTGTATATAGTTGGAGTAACGGGCAAAATACCGGAACTGCAACTAACTTAATGAATGGCGTTTATACAGTTACCTTAACCGATGCTACAGGTTGTATTGCATCCGCAAGTGTTACTATCACACAACCTTCTTCGTTAACAATAAATGTTACAGGCACAAATCCTAAATGTTTTAATGCCATTAACGGTACAGCTAATGCGGGTATATCTGGTGGAACACCGGGTTATACTTATGCCTGGCTTCCTGCACCGGGTGCCGGCGGAAACACATCTACACCAAGCGGTATGGGACCTGGAAATTATGGCGTGACAGTTACAGATAGTAAAGGATGTATCATCCAGGGATCAGTCGCGCTTACCAATCCTCCGCAAATGTTATCGAGTGTTAGTTCAACAAATGTATCTTGCTTTAATGCTTGTAATGGCCTTGCGATCGGCTCTGTTTCTAATGCCATTGGTGCTGTTTCTTATTTCTGGACTGGTGGAGCTTCTCCTTTAACGACTCAAAATGTAAGTAATCTCTGCGCAGGAACATTTAGTATGCTGGCAACGGATCAAAATTCTTGTACTGCTACAACAGTATTTAATATTACACAACCAGCTGCATTAACTGTAAGCATAAGTGCGATTGGAACACCGAGCTGTAATGGTTATAGCAATGGGTTTGCAACTGCTTTACCTGGCGGAGGAACTCCTGGCTATACATACAACTGGAACAACTCTCAAACTGGTGCAACAGCAAGTAACCTGGTAGCGGGTAGTTATACAGTTACAGTTACCGATTCAAAATCATGTACAGCTTCTGCTGTTGCAAATATTACGCAACCAGCCGGACTTTCTATAATAGTTACACATACAAATATTTCATGCTTTGGTTTAAACAACGGTATTGGCAACGTTAACTATTCCGGCGGAACAGGCATACCAACTATTTTATGGCAACCAAGTCTTGCAAATACACAATACGTAAATACACTTGCTCCCGGAAATCATACGGTAATGTTAACTGATGCGAATAACTGTACAGTTCAATCTAGCTTCTCACTTACACAACCATCCCAATTAGTGGCTAACATTACTACTGTTGTACCTACAAATTGTGGGCAGTCAAACGGTAGCACTTCAGTTTCAGCAACAGGCGGTGCTGGTGGTTATACGTATCAATGGTCATCTAATCCAAGCTTTACTTTATCATCAATTAATAGTGTACTTGCAGGTGCTTACACTGTTACAGTAATGGATGCCAATGGCTGCGCAACTTCTGCAGCAACGGTTATTCCAAATATTGCAGCGCCGGTTGTGGTTGTTACAAATACACAAGCTGTTACATGTTTTGGATTAGCAAACGGCGGCGCAACAATTACTGCAACAGGTGGCGCAGGTGGTAATAGCTTTTTATGGAGTTACCTTGCTCAAACCACACAAAACGTAAATAATTTACCGTCAGGATTACATAGTATAACGGTAACGGATGCAGCAGGTTGTGTTGGTGGAGCTGTTGTTAATATTACACAACCCACACAATTAGTAACTGCAATTGGTTCTGTTACAAACGTAGCGTGTAACGGTCAGTTTAATGGAGCCGCTCAAATGCTTACTAATGGCGGAACATTAAATTATTCATATCTATGGACACCAAGCGCTCAAACAAATTCAATACTTACAGGTGTTGGCACCGGTGTTTATAGTTGTACGGTAACAGATGCTAACGGATGTATAAGTTCTAAAACTGTAACTATTTCTCAACCAAATCCGTTATTGATAACTACAAATACAGTTATTCCAAACAATTGTAATGCCTTTGCTACGGGACAAATTAATACAAGTATTACAGGAGGCACACCAACTTATACATTAACATGGACTCCAACACAACCTGCTAATCCTACTATTACAAATTTAGTAGCCGGCAGCTATAGTCTTGCTATTATAGATACTAAAGGATGTGCTACAAACAGTGTATATACACTAACCGATCCTCCTGCTTTGGTAATTCAATCTACATCAACAACACAGGCAACCTGTGGTAATTCTAATGGTACCGCCAGTGTCAATATTACAGGCGGCACTCCAAATTATTCTTACAATTGGAATACCTCTACTCCACAATTAACAAGTGGTGCAAGTAATCTCTCTCCGGGCAACTGGGTGCTTACAACAACTGATTCGAAAGGGTGTGTAATAACTGCCTCTATAACAATTATTGCTGCACCATTACCAACTGTAACCGCAGCTTCAAATAATATTCCATGGGGTGGCGCAAGTAACCTTGGTGGAGCAGTAAGTTTCTTTTATTGTCCAAACAATACTATGTCCGGTAACCCATGCGCAACAAATTCGGTAATTGACAGATGGTGGGATATTACACCAAGTGCTGCTGTTACTGCAAACTGTACATTTAGTTATAGAGGAAGTGAAAACACATTAAACGCACCTTATAATACCGGTAACATTGGAGCGCAATGGTGGGATGGATCTGCATGGAATTTAGATAATGCTACAACCGGAAGCGCCGCTGCTGTTACAGCCGGTGTTGGCGCGGTTACCGCAAGTGGTTTAAGCCAGTTTTGTCCTTATGTACTTTCTTCAGTTACGGTTCCGCTTCCAATAGATCTTATTGATTTTTCTTCTGTTTGTGATGGTGAAAATAATATTGTTTTAAACTGGAGTTCTGCTGCTGAACGAAACAGTGCTTACTTTGATGTGATGAACAGTAAAGATGGTTTTACATTTACAAAAATTGCCGCTGTTTCTGCAAAAGGAAACTCTTCAGCGATAAATAAATATTCTTATACGCTTGAAAATAAAAAAAATTATGGAAATTATTTTCGCTTAAAAATGATCGATTATGACCAGACCTACAAAAATTCTAAAACAGAATATGTAAGCGACGATTGTAATTTAGAAGGAGAAGTACCTAATTTATTTTATAATCAACAAAGCGGAATTGTTATAACGTCAACAAATAATTATGAAGCAACATTTACTGTAAATGTTATGGATGCTTCGGGAAGACTAATAAAAACACATCTTTTAAATGTTCCTCAAGGTTATAGCCAGTTTAATCTGAATGATGAACTAAGAAGCGGTATTTATATTGTTAATCTTATATATAACGGCGGTCGTACCATTTCTAAAAAAATACCGGTGTATTAGATCTTTCCTACCCAAGTATAATTAAAAAAACCTTTAGCGATATTATAATTCTTATTAAGTTTTTTAGAATTGTAATTCTCATAAATTAATTTTAACTGATTTTGCGTTAAAGCCAATGCATCGTTTAAATTAATTCCCGCTTTTTGAATGTACCAGCTTTGGCACATTAAATTACTCGTTTTTTCTTCATTACTAATTCCTTGTTCCAATTTAGAAGCTTTTAAATTGATAGATTCAAACATCGCATTAGCATGCGGATGATCCAAACCAAGCAAATGACCTAACTCGTGTGGAACTGTTCTTTTATTTTTACCCGAAATAATAGATTCAATATGTTTTGGGTTTAGTTTAATTAGTAGACCGCTAAAATCTGCTTCCGCTACATTATCATTTGTAATATGAGGACTAATAACA
>JAULBY010017623.1:0-20189 GCA_032358315.1 Ophiocytium majus
GTGTGTGTGTGTGCGGCAAAGTTGCGAGCAAGCAAGACCCCCACGGTGTGCCAAGCGACAGAGAAGAAACCTCACCTCAGTATGCCGTCACAGCCCTTGGCATGGACACCTGTCTTCAACCAGCACGGCCAGCAGGCTGCGTTTACTCTCCTATCTTCAAGCCTTGGGTTTCATGTTGCAGGTCTCAATGCCTGCTGCAGTAGTTGCAGCTAGAAACTCTGAGCGAACCTTGGCACGCCAGGAACTTAAAGGGGCCCCGCATGCCAACTGGCACAACGTACCGGTATTATTATACTTCAGTAGTATTAGAATACTGCCGCAGCATCATCTCTGGACTACCGTTAAGCGGGCCACGCCGAACCAGCATGAATGGCGTGTTTACTTCAAGTCTTTAGGACCCTTCATGCCTTCAAGAGGTTACGGGGGTCGCCCCGAGTTGTCCCGTCCATTGTGCACGAGACGTGCCCTGTGTTTGAAAGCAGGCACTTTGACGTGTTGTTCTTCCGCTGATATGGAGGGCCTGGTGCACACTGGCACCTGAAGTGAAGCACACAATGACCATTCCTGCCAGTGCTGCCCTTCACCATGCATGACCAGCATGTGGTCCGGCATGAGCTAAACATTCATGAACAAAAAAAGTGCACTGTGACATGGTTCACGCCACGAAGTGCAAGCAAGTTGAACCTGCACCATGCTGCTGTCATGTGTGTCATGTCTTGTGCAGCCCCGGGCCTTTGTCACCCGCAGGAGCCCCCAGTTGTGTGCGAGCAAAAAGACACTGCCACTTGCAACGGACTCGTAACCCTGGACAGCTTCAGCTGGTGAGCATGTGGCGCAACGAAGTGCTGAGCCAGCCGCCGCTACTCTTGTCCAACGTCATGTATTGGCAGAGTTGTGAGCTGCCGGCGGCTTAGCCGGCAGCCGTTAGCTAAAGCCGCCAAGCCGTGAAGCCGAGCCGGAGGCAGGGCGGCTTCACGGCCTTACTTTTTGCAGCTTAACGCCGCCTCCAGCGCCAGCTGGTCACTTGCGAGCATGTGCATGATGGACAGACAGTGCCCTCCGCTGGGCACGAGCTTGTGCGCCCCTCAGGCAGTGCTCCGGTAGTCCCGCAGTTTCGCGCGGTGCCGGGCTGCTCAGCAGCTGCATGAGAGTACACCCAAGGTGTGCTCCGCACCACTAGTAGGCCCACGCGCAGCAGCTGCAGCCGTTCAAGCCGGCAAAGCCGGTCCCAACCCTCGTACCGCAAGCCGTGAGTCGCCGACAGAGGTTGGTTTACACCTCTAGGCAATGGCCCTTGACAATTAACTTGAAAGCAACGGTTTCCACCGCCACACTGCAGTCACGGTGGAGGGACCCGGCCGCCGGTAGTGGATACCTGGTGGCAGCGTACTGGTGGCAGCGTACCTGTGGGTCACTTTGCACCTGGCATGCACCTGAGCAGCGGGTCAACCCCGGGGTCGCTTGTGCCATGGTGCACTACGTGACCTCTGCACATGTCATGAGAATGATGATGCCAGCCTGGCAGTGCGTCATGCCATGTCCTTGACCTGCTTGCCACCTCCCCTCACTGTTGCTGCAGTGCGCCAGCTGGAGTGTTTGTCGATGGACGAGCCCAAGCCTGCCCCCGCGTGGGTGCCGCCGCCAGCCTTGCTGTGGCTTACCTAGACCAGAACCGATATTGTTTCGTCAAGGGGGTTGCGACATTGCAATGTGAGCTCGCAGTCGCTCGTTTTTGTTGTTGTTGTCATATTCATGTCATGCTAGCAGTGACCTGGCAAGATTGCGATGCTGAGTGTCTGCACGCAGCATATGTGAAATGTTTATGCGTTGCACTGGCACACCACCACTGTAACAGCTGTGGTGGACAGTGAACAGTCATAGACTGCACAGTCACCACACTGTGGCACCAGGGGGCACTGTTCACAGTGACTGTGCGTATTTTTGGTGTGCCAGCAACCATGAGTGAAACCGCGTAGCATTACTTTGAAGGATATTCTAATTGCAAACACACTTGCCGCTGCCTGCTCCACTGTCCACTGCGCAGCATGCGACTTAAGGCAATACTGGGACGCCGCCAGCCAGAGCTGCCAGGCTTGCGCATCTGGTTCTACTTCGGGTGGCGGCATTGGCGCCCAGTGCAAGCCAGGTAATACCATACTGCACTATACGCATGCGTGCCTCTGCACGACCTTTCCCTCAGGGCTGGCAGTTTGACAGCTCATCGCAGCATCCAGCAGCTGCATAAAACGATGTGCCGTCAAAGCCCTCAGTGGCATGGACGCTTGTCTCCAACCAGCACGCCAGCTGGGCGCTTTGTTTCTTTGAACTTCAAGCCTTAGGTTTTATGTTGCAGGTCTCAACAACTGCTGCAGTAATTTTCCAGCCAGAAACTGTGAACGACTCTTGGCGAGCCAGGAACTTCATGCGGTGCTCTGCATGCCTACTGGTACAATAAAATCAATTTCTGGAGCGTCCTCCCTCGAAATTATATATATTATTATTACTTGACTTGTTTTTGAAGGGGGCCACGCCAAGTGAGATGGATGGTGTGGTTTTGTTCAATTTCAGGACCGGGTCCCTTCACGCCCCAAACTTGACGTCATGACGAGCTTCACGCGGGTCGCCCTGAGTTGTCCCGTCCATTGTGCACGAGACCTGCCGCGTGATTGTGAGCATCATTATTTTTTAGCAGAAGCAACGACAGGCAGCACAAACAGCATACTAATAAGTCTTCCGGGCATGCCGAGCTTGCGGCGTGGTGCCGACCTCCCACCAGACCCCCTTACTACCCCACTATCAGAGGCAGCAGCGCGTTGGCACGCTGGTCAGTGTGTTGACTTGTGTTTAACAAACATGCATGTATTTCTTGGAGTATGCACCGGTGCAAGACCTGTGTGAGGCAAGCGGGTCAAGCAATTGGCGCGTGAGCGGCTTGATAGCACCACGCACGTACCCATACGCATGTGTTCCTGCGCCTGGTCCAGTCGCAATGTTGCAGTGTCACTGAGTGCATCTGCAACTCTCACACAATTGTGCCTTCTCGACTCTAAACTTTGTGTCTGTGCTCTGCCCTGCACCCGTCCGTCCGCCCATTGCAATACCTGGCGTCAGAGTGCCCGTCGAAGTTGGTGGACTTTGAAGACTATCTGTCTGGCCAGGTTGGCAGGTTGGGAGGGATCATCACATACACCTACCAGGGTCTGCGATGGGGGAGCCGGCTGATTTCGCTTTCGCAGGTAAGCCAGTGTAACACTGTCTGGCATGATGCTGAGAGTATATGATTCCCGTCGTACACGTGCTTCATGCACTGCAGTCACAGTTGATACGCTCCCTCTTGCCAGACCTTCAAGCTGCCTTACAGCTGCTGGTCCGACCGCTCAGAGAAGCAGATGATACAGTACACCGTGGCTGAAGCTCAATGGTTGAAGTTTAACCCAGGACTGCAAGTCAAACTTCAACATTGACGCTTACCTGGCTCCTGCAGGCACACAGCCACACCCACCGCCATGGCAGGGAGGGTGGCATTGTCGCTGACACATCGTATTGCTTACAAGTACTGTATCGTTCCTGTCCAATGCGCCCTCAGGCTACGGTTTACGGCACTGCTGACGGTGATAAAGCTCACTGTAGGAGGCAGTAATATGGACCAACAGTGCTATCCGCGCCCAGTGCTGGCTTACGGGCGGTTGATGTAAAGCAGGGAGCGCCCCTATTTTAGAGGGTGAAGAATCATAAAGCGCCAGTTGAATGGGGGGCAAGTGACTAGTGATGCCCAGTTAATATCTCCCTATTAGCTGTTGGCGGCGGTAGTACAAGTTGGTAAATAGTTAGTGCTTCGGAAGTAGACGCTAACCGCAGATTACACTAACTTCGAAAAACGTTTATTACAGCGTTGGCGACTGGCCGCCTGTAGCTTGAAGTTGCAGCATAGCTGTCATGAGTAGCATGTCGGCGCAGTATACACTGGCGCAGATAGGCAAGCCACACAATATCGGTGCAGAAGATGCCTGCACAGTTGCTGCTACCACCTTGCTGGACACAATAACCTTCCTGCAGTTGATGTAGTTGCAGATAGTGGGCAAAGGTGCCCACATTCCTACTTCGAACGAAGTATATTAACACAACATTATGTCATGTGTCACCCTTGACCACGCGGGCACACAAGCACAACCTTGTATGCAAGTCGATTCTGCCAGCGCACTGCGGCAGCATGAGTCCTACCAGTGAAGTCCAGGACCTGGCAGTGCGCGCGCAATGCGATGGCCACACCAAGGTCACTGCCAGTGGCATGTCACTGCCAGCGCCATGCAGGCCCCCGATAGTGTGGCTCCGATTGACAGCTTGGCGATGCGTGCAGGCAACAACTCGCATCGACTTGTGTTCTCCATCATACTTTCAGGCGTCACCACCATCATGATGGCAATTGTACAGCATTCCATGCACTCGCAGGAGTCTCTTACGCCGCATTAGGATGCTGTTCACATACCAACGTTAGAGGTGCTGACTTGAACAGAAGGACCTTGTCGTTGTGGGCTGGATTCACTTTGGGTGAATGCATCGCTAGTAGTCTACTGTCTCACCGATAACTGCTACACCGCACGCTGGTTGCCCGTGTTGTTGCACATTCTGCAGGAGGCGATCGTCGCACTCCGCTCCGGCACCGGACAGGTCATCGCTGTTACGGGCACCTATACGGGTCAATACATCAGTGACCCCCTCATAATCGGCAGCACCGGCGGGGCACCCTTTGACTTGTCCAGTTTGTGGCTTTATACCTATTTTGCCTCAAGCAGGCCGGCCCAAATCCAGCTCACAGCCACAGCCGCCCTGCGGGGTGTGCAGAAGGCCACTGCCCAAGTCACTGCCGGGTTGGCGACATGGGCCTTTCTCACAACCAACTTTGTGGCAGTTGACATGGTGGTTGTGAGACCCAGTTCAGCTGTGTACCTGGGAGTGGACGACATCACCATCAACCTGTGCAACTATACGGACTAGCCTAAGGATTCCCCTGGCCTGATGTGGTCGGCAACTTATGAAGGGGCAGTGTGTTAGCTGTGTACCCCACAATGCACTCTCACAGTGGCACACTCAAGCTGCACACTGTACGCACCGGAGGGTGTAACTCCATACGACCGGGCCCGTGACAGTCCGAAGTCCACATGCCGGTGTTCTAAAGTCTGCTGCCAGTGGCGCGGTGGTAGTAGCACCAGGTCGTGGTGCTACAGCAGCAGATGGTGGCTGCCGTGTGTGTGACGGGGGGGTGCACTCACTCTGGCCTGGCAGTGTCGGCTGAAAGGCGTGCTCATCATGATGATTGTGCCTGTCGCGTCTTGCTCACACCTCTGAACTTCAACCTCCAACTTGAAGTTGCTTGCCCAGCATCATGATGCCATTCGCCCGCATCATGATGCCATTCAGCCACGTCATGATGCCATTGGGCTGCAATTACTGTAGTTACAAACCCCGGCGTGGTAACGCGTACTGTGGCACGTAAATGCACAATGTCACTGGCATTGGTGGCCTACCATTCGCAAAAGCTCAGACCCGTGGGAATCCCTAATGTGGGATGCCTCCACTGCTGTGACTTAAGCTTGCTCGTCTGCGGTATCTCCTGCTCTTGCCCCCCACACGCAGTTGCGCTATTCATGCACGACAGCCAAGATGCGTAGCGGTGTTTGAGATGATCATGGGTGGCACTGCCTCAACCTCACCCTAACCCCAATACTCAAGTAGAGGGGGAGCGCACAGACTGTACGCCCTGGTGGATGCACGACCTGCTGTGGCAGGTCGAGCCCTAGCATGCCGGCGGCTCAGGCCTGCCCGCTATCAGCACACTGTTGCTCTTGGTGAGGCTTGTTCAGGGAACATTGTGCGTTCATGTTGAACAATGTTCGCTGCCGGGCATGTGCCATCGCCATGCCACAAGCGTGCGGGGCATGCATATGCATGCATGGCATATTATTATGCCCTTGCACGCCCACAAGAGCAAAAAAGGAAAATTACTACAGTGTCCTTCAAGTACTACACATATATGCTGGAGCCGCTGATAGGCAATATTGTACACTGGTGCGACTCTGGGCTGGCAGCAAGCGGTCTTGCAGTTCATACTTGCCAAGTGATGTATATATATATGCTCCCGGTGATCAGCAGCAGCAACGCGTTGATGACAGGCAGAACAGGTACAGCAGCAGTAGTCACACCACTTGAAAACCTGGAGTGGCTGTTTGAGGTAGGTGTCTGTCATTGGAGATGCACAGTGTGCATGTGTCATTGTACGGCGGTCTCCTTGTAGTGTACATGAGCGTTGTCATCCAGCTCTAGTTGCTTCACTTCCTGCACACCACCAAGCCATGCACACGGAGAGCGGAAGACGGGATGAACATTTTAAAAACACATTAATTCATGTGCCTTACTGCCACATGCAGCTGTGTGTTAGATGCGTCGGCAAGCTGCCGCTCACCAGCCATGTGAGTTCTAAGGTACAAGGGAATGGCAAGTGTAGTAGCAAGCCAGATATGATAGGTTGGCGCTACTACTAGTAGTAGTTGATCACCAACACCAGCTCGCCCACAAACCATGAGAGCCAAGCTGCGGCCACCTATTGACAGACTAACACATTGTTGAGGGTGGTAGGCAAGGGGCACACGCACAAGAGCACACAAGGGCACCTTGCGCCGCATTGCCATGGCGACCCACAAGCACAAACATCAGCTCCAAATGCCGCAACCACACCCACCTGCTTCAGGGTAGCATGCTCAGCAGCTGCAGCAGCAGCAGCAGCAGCGTCCTGGCCAGGCCCAGCAGCAGCTGCTGCTGTCACAGTCTCCGCCGGAGCGTCATGCCGCTTCAACATCACCTCCTGCTCAGCAGCAGCCGCCCCAACCCGCACTGCGGCCGCTTGCCCCCCCCTCCCCCTCGCCGCCTCCGCCGCGCTGCGCGCCTGCTGCTCCCTCCAGATCCGCTCAGCATCAGCAGCAGCCTCTGCCGCAGCGCTCTTTGCCGCCTGCGCCGCTGCCGCCGCGCTGCGCCTAGCCGCGGCCGCCGCAGCCGCCACCGCTGCCTGGCGCTCCCTGGCCGGGGCCCAGTCCTCGTGCGACACCGGCGGCGCCGCCTCAGGGGGGGGCAGCTCCGACACAAGCGCGTCTGCGTCCTCCTGGAGCATGAGTACGTGCGGTATGCGGATGCGCAACCAGGGGGCGGGGTTGTCCTGCGCCGCCCACCCGCCCGGCGGGTGGCTGCCCGGCATGCAGAACTGGCTGAACCCGCCCGCCCGCGTGCAGTGGCCGTCATCAGCGATGACCACGCCCAGGGCGCCCGCCCGCTGAGCAGCCGCCACCTTGTTGACCAATGGCACGCCCCCGCGGCGGACGAGCGCCACGCGCCCGCGCAGCAGGTCCGGATTGGCCAGCGGCGCAGAGGCATCGGGGGGGTCCACCGGCACGAGCTCAGCGGTGACGAGGTGCGTCCGCGGGCTGTACTGGCCCGACCACACCTGGAGGTCCGCGCCATTGGACAGGTGAGTGCCGCCGGGCGCGCCGTGCATGCTCAGCACAATGACACGCTGCTCCTCGTCGTCCAGCACCACGGTGGGGCCGAATGCGGCGCCGCGCTCCGCGTGAGCATGCGCCCCCTCCAGCCGCTGCCCCCCCACATTCTTGTACCACACGTCGGCGCCGCCGCGCGCCGGCAGCGGCGGAGGTGGAACGGGCCTCCGCGCATGCAGCCCCTGCACGGCCGCCTCCTGCCGCTGCAGCGCAGTGGGCGCCGCCACCGCACGCAGCGGCGCAGCCGGCGCGCTGGCAGGCGTCCAGTCCCCCGTCCCCACAGCATTCTGCGCGCACACGCGGAATTCCATCTCCGTCTCCGGCGCAAGGTGCTCAATGGTGATGGTGTCGCGCTCCCAGCGTGGGCCGCCGTGCTCCTGCTGCGTCGCGGGGAACATGCCCATGTGCGCCCACGCGTTCTGGCCGCCGCCGCGCTTTCCGTCCGCCACCGTGCGCCCCGCCACGTGCCAGCGCAGCACCGGCGCGCCCCCATCATCCTCTGGCGCCATGACCGCGAGCGCTATTGACTGCGCGCCGGGTTCGGCGAGGGGGGGTGATGCCGGCCCTGTCGGTGCGCCCAGAGGCAGTGTGCGGGCGGGGGGAGAGGGTGGGGATGGCGGAGTGGCGACATCGCCATACACCAGCGCCACACTAATGGTGTACTCGGAGCCCGCGGCCAGGGCGGACGGCGGCAGGGTGTGCGCGTACTGGCGCGGGCCGCCGTGCGACGCCAACAGCTTGGCGCTGCCGACCGCTGCCGCTGCTGCCACCTCCGCTGCCGCCTCTGCCGCTGCGTCCGCCAGAGCCACCTCCGAATACCCACCGCCTGGGCAGGCTGCGGCTGCGGCAGCGGAACCGCCCGCCGGCTCCACAGCTGTGGAAGCGTCGGCCGGTGACTGGCACCAGGTGACGTTGAAGCGCACTGGCGTGTGGTCATCCTTGCGCGCCTCAAATGACGACAGCCATGAGACTGTGGCACTGGTGCGCTCCACATGCACCGCAGCCGCTGCCGTCGGTATCGGCAGCGTCAGGGACAGCACCAGGTGGTTCCACCGGCTCATGTCCTGCCACTCCCGGAAAGATTTGCGCCCGCGCCGCCGCTTGCCCCCGCCCTCCAACCCCCCATCCGCGCCGCTGCCACCGCCGCCGCTGCTGTCGCTGCTGCCCTCGTCAGCGCTGCTGCCGCTGCCGCTGCCACTTGCAGTCGCGGATGACGGCAGCGTGGTGTACGGCGTGCGCCACAGTGCGCTGAGCACCTCCCCCTCCGCCGCGCGCCGCATGCCGCGGTCCAGCTCCGGCGCGGTGAGCGCGCGCAGCAGCGCCATCGACTCCCGCACACCCGCCGCCGCCTCCGCGGAAAGCTCCGCCTTCACAGAGTTGAAGTTGGAGGCGTCCACAAAGCAGTGGTGCAGCAGGGTGGTGTCCGCGCCCGCCGCGAGTGACGCAGACCGCCCTCCCGGGGCAAAAAGTGCGTCGCCCGCCGCCAGCGTTCCCCGCGACACCCCCTCCCCCTGCGCCAGAGCAGTTGCGCGCGACGAGGCAAGTGCCTGCGCTGCCTTGCTTCCGCGCCGCGCTGCTGCTGAGCCTGGCGGCGGCGCGGCTGCGGCGTGCACGGACGCGGTGATGGCGCCCTCCAGCACCACGGCCAGCAGGTGCATGCCGTGGGGGCAGCTGAGGGGGGGGGGTGCGGCGCCGCTGGAGATGCGCTGAACTTGCGTCCAGGAGCGGTTGTCGACGCCGCCACCGTGCAGGCGGAGGGTATAGTCGTTTACCACGATGCTGTGCGTGTGGGGTGTGTGTGGGGGGGGGGGGTAGAATGAGCGAGTTAAGATGGGAGGGTTCGGGTGGTGGCCAGCGGTGCAGTGGGCGCCCAAACATCAAGATATAATGTGGTGCGGTGAAAAGCACGGTACTGAACGAAGCATCAAAGAGCATCTCGGCTCATGACACAACACCACAACTGGAATGGGCACATGTGTGTCACCAAAGTGGCTACCACTGCTCAAGGTGTCTCTTGCCCTGCTGCTGGTCTGGCTCCTCGCAGTGGACCTGCAAGTCTGCTGCTGCAACACGCAACGCCCCGTGCCTGCTTACCGTGGCATAACCAGCCTCTCTGCAATGTCAGGGCACTTGTTGTACACGGGCCCTCCCGAGTCCTGCTTGCAGCAGGAGTGAATGGCAGCCTGCAGGGAGCCATCCTGCCCCGCCCCCCCTCGCAGGTCGAGCCTGTCGATGTTGTCGATGTGCTTCACGATGGCGGGCACGCCAGGCACGGCGTGCGCCACGAAGAACTGCGGGAAGTCCAGATCCTCCACCACCTGTACGGAGTCTTGCGCTTTCACGCACACGGCAGCTGCTGCACACAGCGCCAGCAGCAGCAGTGGCCGTGGCGCTGGCATGATCCCTGTTGCTGCTGCGATGGGGGAAAGCCAGTTAGTGCTCTTTTAGTGCAAGCAGGATCCGCTTGCCCCGGGTTGTTTTCTGCTGCAGGTGGCGATCGCTATCTATGCGCCACCATCGCCACCCACCCGCAGGGCTGCGGCTGCCTGCCCCTCTAACCTCCCGCTCCTCCGCCGCCGATGTGATGGCGACGGCTCAACTGGCTTTTGGAGGCCCGCCGTTCTGCTCCAACGGTCACCGCCACAAGCGCCAAGCTCAGCAGAGAGTGCGGCAAGAGTTTGAAAGTTTGATTTGCTTTGCACTCACAACGTAGCACACACGCGAAACTCAGCGCAGGCTGTGAGGATGAGCTCTGCTCGCGGCAAGAGGACTGCCAAGCCTATGCAACACTTCACCATCGCCCACTCACCCGCCCAGAAGCGTCAACGCACTGGCAAGGCAGACAAGCGCAAAGGCCGGAGGTACGCCAACGCAACATGCATGGTGTGCTTTGGCTTTGCTCCGCCTGCGCCCACGCCTTGTGGAGCTTGCGCGGATTGTGCGTGTGCGCGCTGGCGCTGCTGCTTACGCCGGCGGCCTGCCTCACTGCCTTTCCACTCCCTGCCTTGGCGTGCGAACAACACACGCAGGAAGCGCAACCGCAACACCAGCGCGGATGTTTCTGGTGCGGAGAACCCGTATGACGCCACACGCACGCGCGTGCGCAACCTGCTGACGAAGCTGCGGCGGGACGCGTACCAGCTGGACGTGTACCGGGAGGATGCCTCCCGCACAGCCAGCAGCAAGAAGCTCGCACAGACGGACGAGCTCGCCAAGCTGGAGGCACGGATTGCGCAGACCAAGAAGGAGGTGAGGCTCTGCTGAGCAGGGCTGTCCACCGGCTGCAGCCAAGCACCCCTTGGGCTGCTTTTGCGCGTTTCCCGTCGACTGCCTTCTCTGTGCAGCCACCCCAGTGCTGGTGGCACTCGTTGGCTCTCGTTGGCTACCACCACCTCAAAGCTGCCTGGTCCTTTTTCACCCGGCAACTGTGCTCCCACCATGCCAGCGCCCTCTCATCACACACTGCCTGGTGCAATCAACTCCCGTGGCACCCGCACCTGTCAGATCCGTGCCATTCTCAAGGACCTGACGGAGATGAACAGCAGCGGCCCGCGCTGGGACCACCTGGAGCCCGACGAGGATGGACAGATAGAGCTGGAGGAGGTGGCCTGCACAGCCTGCGGCAGCGACGAGAGCAACGACGGCAACGATATTGTGCTGTGCGACATGGCGGGGTGCTTCAGGGCGTACCACCAGGGCTGCCTGCGCCCGCCCATGGCGGCCTCTGTGTTTGAGGAGAACTCGGGGGACTGGTTCTGCTGGCAGTGCGAGTGCCTTTTGGACTGCCTGGAGATGGTGGAGAATGAGGTGGATGGCAGGGTGGAGCTCACCAAGTGGCAGGCAAGTGTGGGGCAGCGCATGGCGCCAGCCGTGCCTTGCAGCATGTGCAAGTGTCTAAATTGCACTTGTGCACTTGTTTGCTGGGCGACATTTTTGCGTAAGCTGCACAGCTTGGTGGTGGAGAGTACGTACCAGCTATGATCAGGGCCACATGTGACGCCATGCACTAGCTCTTACATGTACACCCTGTAAAAGTCAAGTACCATTCTTGATGGCGAAGCTGCGCTCCTGGGAGGAGTGCGCTTCATCAGGGTCCATGCCGCAAGCCTTTCCTGTGGCAGCATGCCCATGGTGGAGGAGTGGCGGTTGAACACGCAGTCGGGACGACCTAGCCCTGTGACACTCCAACTCTGCCGCTCCATATGTAAAGACCTGCATGCATGACCGGTAGATGGTGCCGCGGACCATACTGGGGACCGCAAGATCCACTCTGTCGACAGTTTTAGAAAAGCGACTGCTCCCTCGGGCGCTGGCACGATGCAGCGTGGGCTGTACACTGTACACTGTGTGCAGCCTAGTACAGCCCACCAGCATCGCGCCAAGTGCCAAGGCGATTCTGCAGGCAGCACTTCCCTGTAACTGCCAGACAGCGCAGACCTCCCAGTCCCCAGCAATGTGCGCAGCGCTATCTACAGGGCATGCAGGCTTGTGCGTATGCCGTCAAGAGCTGCACATGTTGAGTTTTACAGGGCTGAGCCCCTGCTGTCCAACCGCCATTGCTGCACCCTGGCGATGCTGCCACAGAGAAGCTCACAGTGCATTGCTCATGGTCAGTTGCAGTTGCTGTGATGTACTTCAATGAGTATATGGGCTGCTGCTGTTGAGAGACAGCATGGGTGGTGCTGCTGCGCACCCTTGCCGCGCAGTATGCAATGCCAACTGCTGCCATGGCCATGCGGCAACATGATTTGTACTTCGCTCAGCTCACCTGACATGCGCTATACTGGTGGTATTACTACTGAAATATATATGATGTGTACACACAGTATACATACACATGTACTTGGAAGTATATGCGCATCCTAAGTAGTGATGGGCCATGGCATCTAATGTTTTTTGTGCATGGTACAAACACGGCGTATTTCCACGTATGTGTACGGCAAAAATGCGGTATGCGGCGTATTTGCCGCACAAGTTCGTCCACTTGCTTACATGCTACCGGTACGCCGTGTTTACAGACCGTTGTACAGCGTATAATGAAAATGTGGTACGCTTGAGCCATTTCTTACTACATACTTCAGTACGTATAAGCGGTGACTGGTCCCAACCGGTATGACCAGATGTTTCGAATGCAACACGTAGAAATGATACATGTGCCCTACATGTGCACCTACACATCCGCACGGGGCCTGTGCAGAAATGATGCCGCTTTGTTGCCTTGGTGGCACTAAGCGCACTTCACACACGGTTCCCGCAAGCCAGGGTTGTGCTGTGGTAGGGTATGCAGCCGTCACTTGGAAACACTGAGCTCGTAGTGGTTGTACACTGGCAACGATGTGGCTGGGGCGGCCAAGGCAACTGGCTTTCTAAGCTTCCCCATCGTCACCCGCTAGTTCTGGCCACGACTGTGTGTGCATGTCATGTACCTGCACCAGCTGCAGCCACAAGACACATCATCAGGCGGTCCCTTGCTCAGCGGCTGCGCCGGTTGGTGAAGACACAACAGCTTCGCCCTGAGGCAACGTCAGCCGCTCATGCGACATCCCCTGCCAGCACACACTTACCTGCACGCCTGCCTTCCATGCCCTTCTCTTTTCCCACCAAACCGCTCATTCCTCTCTCTCACAGGAGGTGTTTCCAGAGTGCGAAGGCGGCGCTGCCGCTGGTGCGGCGGCCAACGGCACGGCGGCAGCAGACGACGACGACGACGACCCCAGCAGCGACGAAGACTACGACCCCGCCAAGCTGCGCGCGAAAGCGGAGGCGAAATCAGCGGGTAAAAAGGGCAAGGCGGGGGGGTCTAAGGCGGGCTCCAGTGCTGGCGGCAGCGGCAGCGATGGCGGCGACAGCAGCGACAGCGGGGAAGAGAGTGGCAGCGGCGGCGGCAGCGGCGGCAGTGACGACAGCGACAGCGAGGGCTACAACAGCGTCGACACCGACACAAGCCTGGAGAGCATAGGCGACGGCAACCTGGAGGTGGCAGTGCTCAGCGACGTCTCGCTCGGCACCAGCAGCAGCGAAAGCGAGGGCGGCAGCGGCGACGACGTCAGCGGCAGCGAGCCGGAGGGCGGGGGTGGCGCCATGGCGACCATCGGCAAGCGCGTGAACGCGCGGCGCGCGGCGGGCTCGGTGGAGGCGAAGCTGCTGGCCGACGTTGACGTCAGCGGCGAGGCGGACGTGGGGCGGCAGGTGGCGCGCGTGCGCAAGGGCTTCCTGCAGATTGGCGCCATCACGGGGTATGATGAGGGCGCGCAGCGGTGGCAGTGCAAGTTCAGGGCGGAGACCGTGGCCCTTGGGCGCGAAAAGGTGGTGGCGGCGCTGCGGGACGCAGTGCAGGAGGAGCTGCGGCTCAAGGCGGAGGGCAAGAAGGCAAAGCTGGCGGTCAAGCGCGAGGAGGCGCGCAAGCTGCTGGAGAAGCAGGGAAAGCTGGACGAGGCAAACATCCTGTCGGTGAGCAAGACAAACGTGTGTTGTGGATGGCGGCATGTGGCATTGGTGGTGTGTAAGCGGCTGTGGTTGGGGTGCCGCAGTTGTGTGCCTGGTGGCGGCGGGTGAGTGCAATTGGTGCGTCATGAGTGCGGTTTGGTGGGATGCGGCAAGCGCTGGTTATGTTATTATGCGGTGAGCGGCAGTCATTTGCGCCACAGCATAAGGCTCCGCTGTACGTGCAGACGGGTGGAACGCTAGCGCATGCAGTGGCATTGATACTGCTGGGCTCTGGCAGCAGTTATTCACAGTGCAGCGAGCCAATGCACCACATCCATGAGCTGCAGTAGCGGCTGTCCCCCGACCATGCTTAGCTCACCGCCTGGTTGACTGCTGGTGCGCTGTGACATCCAGCTGCTGGTGCTCGCATGCCCCTCAAACAACTTGCCTACTTCCTAGCACTAGTATTTCCTAGGTGTGGTAATCAGGGATGACTGTGACACTCACATCTGCCACGCCACACCCCTGCACCCTCCTTTTAACAGGGCGCCCGCGTGCGCAAGGCCGTGGACTACGTGGCACTGAACGACGCTCTGTTTGGCGCTGGCTACGATGCCGAGATTGACGATGGAGACGATGCTGCGGAGGCAGAAAAGCGGGCTGAGGCCGCAGCTGCCGCCGAAAACGAAGAGTCCGGGGGAGAGGGAGAGGAGTCGTAGCACAGCAATCAAAGCAGGCATAGCCACTGCTGGTGGGACCTTGCTGGGGGCGCGCCCACAGACGCTGCTCAGCACTTCTCTACCATCACATACTGGAAGTATTATTTGTTGTGCTGCAGTATGCCCCGCTGCTGCATGTTTTCCTGCCTTTCTTTGTTGTGGCGCACAAATCTGCTCAGTGTTCTGGCACCAAGCCACCGACTGTGGCTCAAGCTGGTGGGGGTAGAGGCATGGGCTTGGCTCACCACAAGCACACAACGCGCACACACGTGCACATGTCAAATGTATGTCAGTTCTCGCACGCGCATGGTCAGGATGGACGATGCCATGTTGCCATGTCATGGCTGCCCTCTGTGCACATGCGTGTTCCAGCCTGCCAAGCTCCAGCTGCAGCATGCGTTTCCTCAATGCTGTTCCAGGAGCCAGCATGCCTGTGGCATTTGTGGTTGCAAGGGTGGCTCCTGGTCACTTGCACACGCCAGTTTAGCACCATGAGTACCTTCAGACTCGGAGTCTCAAAAGTTTTAACTTAGTTGCAAGGAGACAGTTGCATATTTATACTTTATACTATATATAACCAAGACAACTTCAAACAAGTTGTTCGCAAACACATATGTATGGACCATGGTGCGTGTGTCGGCACCACTTATCATATCCTGGGTGCGGTGACCACAGACTGCTTCTGGTGTGGTCATGCACCTGTTCGTGTCCACGCCCATTCGTTCTGCCCTTGAGGGCGGTGCCTGTACTGTACAGTGTGTACCAGCATACCAGTGCTGCAGCAGCAGCAGCAGCAGCAGCAGTGCCTTAGCATGTGCGCACCGGTACCGCCGCGGTACCGGTGCCCGACGTGCATGCAACCGCTGCTGAGCAGGCGCCCCGCGCACTTCAACTTGGCAACTGGCAAGGTTCCCTTTTTCTCCCTCTCACAAGCTGTGTGGCACCCTTCAGCGGGGACTAAGCTGCTCCACCCGCACGCATGAGGCGAGCAATGCCGCTGCGACCAGCTGCACGCCTCCTGAGGCGCATGACAGGCAACTCTGCGCACAGCAGCAGCTCACGCAGCTGCTACTCCACACTGAAGGTGAACACCGACGGGCACGTCGCGACTGTGGCCATCAACAGACCAGACAAGCTCAATGCCATGAACCAACAGTTCTTTAAGGACGTGGGGGACTTCTTCACATCCGCATCTAACGACCCCGCCATCAGGGCGGTCGTGTTGTGCGCTGAAGGTGAGCACCCGTGTGCCAGTGGGAACACCAGAGCAAGTACACGGTGTGCAATGTACACCTGGTCCTATAACACCTAGTGCTACTGTGCTGGTCATAAGGCATGGGTGCCAAGGGGTGGTGCTGCTGAATGCACCTCCATCAAGGCTACCATCCTACCAGCAGGAATCAATCCTTCAATTCCTAAGCACACACCGGCACCATGCTCATGCTGCTGCTGGCGACTGTAATGCCAGCTGCTCCATCGTTCATCCAACTTGCACCTGCTCTAATGCTGGTGCGCAGGCAAGCACTTCTCGTCCGGGCTAGACCTGGGAGACTTTGCGCCTCTGCTCATGCCCAAGCCACAGCCCGGGAGAGATGCGGCACGCGACGCAGCGGGCATGCTGGCCTTTGTGACTGGGCTGCAGGAGAGCTTCAGTGCAGTGTCCGCGTGCACAAAGCCAGTCATCGCCGCCGTGCAAGGGGCGTGTGTCGGGGGAGGTGAGCTCAAGGCTTGTGTTGCTGCCTCCCATGTTCTTCCGAAGTATCTTGTCAGTAGTTTTGTTGTTGTTGTCGATATGGCACTCGCCTGCTGGTGCTGAAGGTGCTGGTGGCCCCACGTGTGCAGTACGGGCAGCAAATGTATCTTGTGATTTCAGCAGCTGTGCTCACATGCGGGGTTTAGGTGATGGTGCTTTGCCTTTCCTGATATTACTACCCACCACATCAGCAGCAGCAGCATCACCATCGTTGTCTGTCACCATGCATGCCCTTTCATGCGTACCAGGGCATGCATCGTTGTGGCAGCACCTGTACATGTCAAACACACAAAGATGCAATAAGAGCCACACGCTGCCAGCACAGCGCACCCAGTGGGGGCTACTGTGTGCTTGCATGCACTCATGTAACATCAGTAGTTTTAGATGTTAGAGGTGTGCGCGCATTGACCACCAAAGTTTGTACCCCTGTGCGTGCTCAAGTGCGCGCACACACACAGCTGCATGCCGGGTGCCCAATTGTTAGGGTTTACTGTCACCAAATCCTGGGTCAGCAAATTGCGTCATGCACTTGGCAATGCCCGCATTCACTGAGCAGCGGCTGCAACCCCTTTGCCTACCACTGCGTGCGTTGTCGTGCACTGTCGGCACAGGCGTGGACCTGGTGCTGGGTGCTGACATTCGTCTGTGCAGCGGCGATGCATACTTCTGTGTCAAGGAGGTGGACATTGGCATCTGTGCCGACCTGGGCACTCTGCAGCTGCTGCCACGAGCGGTGGGCAGCGACAGTCTGGCCAGGCAAGTGCCTCTTGCTTTGTTGTGCCGACAACACCTATTTACATGTGCCGTCATTCATCAGCGCATGCACAGGCAGTCACAGCGGTTGTATTGCATTACAGAAGCGACTGTGCCAGTGCTTGCACAAGTCATGCTCAGCAATTGCTACTGCCGGCATGCCATGCAGCAGCAACCAGCTTAGCTTGTGCACCACTACCACTGCGCGGGCCGCTGCTGCCCTAGCTCAGCACTGCTGATGCCCAAAACTACTACTGCTGAGCACCACTGCTACCTCTCATGCCACCGCGCACTCCCACGGACGCCCCTTGCCCATCCATGCAGGGAGCTGGTTTTCACGGCACGAAAGCTTCCCGCAGAAGAGGCGCGTGCGTGCGGCCTGGCCAGCAAAGTTGTGCCTGACGCAGCTGCACTTCGCGCCGCCGCCCAGGACATGGCGGCTTCGATCGCGGCCAAGTCGCCCGTGGCGGTGCAGGGCTCCAAGGTGCACCTGAACTATGCGCGCGACCACAGTGTGGCGGACTCGCTGCGGCACCAGGCGGTGTGGAACAGCGTAATGCTCAGGGCGCAGGACATTGCCATCAGCACGGCCGCGCGCATGCGCAAGGAGGCACCGAGCTTCCCCGACCTGTGAAGTGTGTGGGGTGTTACATTTGGTGCCACACCTGTGTGTCTTGTGTTTTGGGGGCGCTGGGCGGCAGGCGCCTAGGCGCGCGCGGTACAGTGTAGCTGCTTGGCACAGGCGTGCTCTTAGCAGGTTGTTGTCGGCCGCTTGCACTTAGTACTAGTAGTGGCACACCATGGACAGCGTGGCACAGCGGCAGCAGCAGCGGCGGCAGCACTGCGCGTCTATGCTACAACGGGTGGCGTGCGTGCACATGTTGTTCAGCGAGATGAGCTACTGCATCGGACAGGTTCTGGCAGCCTGAGCGCAACACCAGTGCGCACTTCATAGCAACAGATGAGCAGCAGGGAGGCACAATGATACTGTGTTTGTGTCCTCAGTATGCCGTTGCCCCTGTGCATGAGCTTCACAAAAAGAGTGCGCTACATATCAAGTGAGTGCATTTAGGTTCACACTGTTGGCGTATGGCGCTTACAGCATGCACCGTTGCACCGTGTATGTCACACGCGGGCAGTGGCATAAACGACGAGCGTGCAGTGCACGGCACAGGTATTGCTACGCCACTGTGGCAATGTGTGCATGCCACGTAGTTATGCCTCAGTCTCCATGGAGTGGCCAGCACATGGCGGTGGCGCCTCTGGCACACAAGAGGACTACCTCGCATACACCCAGTACCTGATGCGCGGTAACGGTTGACAAGGTGCCAGTAGCCTGAGTGTGATTTGTTCATTGGGGTACAAACCAACCCCGTGGTCTAGATTGGTGGCGCTCTCGCAGCGCAACATTTGGTAGCACGCTCGGCTTTTATTCGAACAGTTGCCAACTTTTGTTCGAGCAGTTGCGGGCTTGAGCCCCGCGCCGAGCGGCGCGGCTGCACCCCACGCAGGTACCTCGGCGTGCCCAGCCAACTGCTCACACCGTTTTGACTGTCACAATGTGTGCACATGTTGCGACTACAAACCGACCCCATGGTCTAGGTTGGTGAACCTCTCGAGCGCAATTGTAGCGCCCTCGACTTCAAGTCGAGTGGTTGCGGATGACGACGTGTAAAGGCGCCAGCTATTTGGCGCAGCGGCGGGAGAGCAGCCGCCGGCAGCGCTGGCGCCGTCACCGCTGCACTCGCTGTGCCCAGCCAACGGGCGGGGGGGGGGGGCGTGCTGCACCTCGCCCGGAGGGAGCGCCGCAGTCGGCGGCGCTGGCGGCGCCCTGTACAACAACACCGCACCGGCACTGGCGGCGGCCGTCGCTGCGGGGGCGCGGGCGGCGGCGCCGCTGCCCAGCAGGAGCACGTCTTCATAGCGTTGGGCACAGTGGGATGCGCGCGTTGGTGAGTGCGGCTCCTCTTGCTCCTTGTGTGTGTGTATTGTGCAACAAACGGTGCTCCCAGCCACAGAGTTGTGCTGCTGTAGGTGCCTACACGAGAAAAGCCTGGTGTATGTGCGTGCGCCGATGGCGCGGCGGGCGGCTCGTCGGGAGCGCAGTTGCTGCAGTCGGGAGCAGCAGCCTGCAGCGCTCGGCAACAGCATAATGAGCAGCCAGCGCCCCCTGGAGGCAACCGCCTCTTTTTCTGAACGCCTGTTTGTGTGCCGTATGCGAAAATGCGGGCGCTCGCGCGGGGCGGCTGTCACTGCCGCTGTAACGGCAGTGCCAAGTCACACCATGTGGCTGCTGCAACCAGAGTCGACGCCTGCGGCGGGATCCCCGCGGTGCGGCGTTGAAGTGAGCACTTCCGGATCGGATCAGCCGATCCATGATTTCAAAATTTTGCCCCCGCCGAGTCTGGCTGCAGCAGCAGCAAAGTTAGTAATCATGCTACGAGCTGCAGCACATGCCGCCCGTGTTGCTGCCACCATGCTGCCGTTTGCACAACGAACAATGCGCTTACAACAAGGCACCAAAAGTCGACCCTACACTCCTTATCGGTGAAGTGCTCCCGTGGCGCAATGGCAGCGCGCTCGACTTTTAATCGAGTGGTTGCGGGTTCGAGCCCCGCCGGGTGCGGTTCTTGTTTTTTTGTTTTTTTCACCCTACTTGATTTACCGCGGGTCTTGCTCTAGTGCATGTGGTAGGGGGGTGACATGACCCCGCCCTAAATCGCGAGCGCACTGTACGTGCAAACCATGCCAATGCACCACCAAATGTAACATATGTTTCGATAAGTACATGCCACATGCGCACACAATAAGAGCATCTTTGTTGTTGAAAAGCTACAGATTCTCTGTATGTGGCACAGGCTGTCCTCCAATGTACCATGTACTTTTATTAAACTCCGCTTAGGGCGCGGAAAGCCCCTTGCACACGGTGCGCATGACCAGAAAAAGGGATCAGACTGGAGTAGCGAAAGAGCTGGCAATGCTCAATACTGCGTA
>JAULBY010017634.1:0-20186 GCA_032358315.1 Ophiocytium majus
GGGGGGGGGGGGGGGGGGGGGATGCAACAATGTGGACTTCCGGCCCTTGCGTCAGGGGTGGAGCAGCGCACCTCCACCATGTGTGTGACGGCGTCACGCGCATGCACGTCGATCGTGCACAGCGCCCCCAGCGTGTCCGTGTGAAACGGGCTGCCGGGCAGGGGGCGGGAAGGCGATGTGGGGGGCTGCAACCGTGTGTACTTTCGGCGCTAGCGTCAGAGGGGGTGGGGGAGACGCACGCCCACCATGTGTGTGACGGTGTCGCGCGCGTGCACGTCGGTTGTAGGGGGGAGGCGGGGGAAGGGGGGGTGCAACTATGCTTACTTGCCGCGCTGGCATCATCATGGGGGGGAGCAACGCACCTCCACCATGTGTGTGACGGTGTCGCGCGCGTGCACGTCGATCGTGCACAGCGCGCCCAGCGTCTTGCGCTGCAGCCCCGACAGCGGCCCACGCACGAGTAGCGTGATGTCGCGCAGCTGCTTGGTGAGCTGCGCCTCCAGGCGCGCGAGGGCGCCGCCGCCCTGGCCGATGGCGTCCGTCACCTCTCGCGTCCAGTACACCTGCTCAGCAGAAGTGCAGTTGTTGTGCAGACATACATGAGTGCATTTACATCAGCAGTGCAGTTGTGTACTGGGAGTACTGCAGTACTTCAGAAGTGTGTACCAGAAGTAGGATGCATCATGCCACACATACACTCCGGAAGTAGATACTGCTTGGAGTACATCCATAGTGAGAAGCAATGCGATTGTGATTGCCAATGGCGTCCGTCATCTCGCGCGTCCAGTACACCTGCTCAGCAGCAGACAGAGTCATGAAACAGAGTCGTGAGACAGAATCTCGCGCCTGGCCATTGAATACAACTAGTCATGTACTACTGCAGAAGTAGTACTTCGAAGGCAGTAGAGATGAGCGTGATTGTGAGTGCCGATGGCGTCCGTCACCTCGCACGTCCAGTACACCTGGTCAGCAGACACAAGTCATGTTTGGGGTCGGTTTTTGGTGGTAAGGGGCGGGGGGGGGGATCAGCGATCCCGTGCCGTTATCATTTTGGTGTACGCTTGAGCAGGTACTATCAGTTGAAGTACCGGCAGTACTTCAACTATATGGATGCCCTGGCCAACACCTCGCACGTCCAGTACATCTGCTCAGCAGCAGACAATTCAATTTTTTCAGTCGTTCAATAGAACAACAAATATATGTAAGCCCACCTGGCTGAGGGCGAGAACGACCTGTGCCGGCCACTCCAGTACCCACTGCTCCCGCGACTGGCGCGGGTACTGTGCGAGGGCGCGCACCGTCTGGGTGCGCAGGCTCATAATGACTAATTGAATACTTCTTGAAGTACAAACTTGAAGTTTGCTGAAGTATGTACTACATACATGCGCACCTGGCTGATGGCGAGAACAACTTGGGCCGGCCACTCCAGCACCCACTGCTCCCGCGACTGGCGTGGGTACTGCGCCAGGGCGATCACCGTCTGCGTGCGCACACTACATATGACTAATTGAACACTTGTTGAAGTATAAACTTGAAGTTTCCTTAAACAATGTGCGCACCTGGCTGATGGCGAGAACAACTTGTGCGGGCCACTCCAGCACCCACTGCTCCCGCGACTGGCGTGGGTACTGTGCCAGGGCGCGAACCGTTTGGGTGCGCACGCTCTGCCACTGCATCCCCTCCAGCTCCAGCAGCCACCGCTCCACGTTGCCCTTGTTGGAGGAGCTCTCGGGGTCCACAGAGCTGTTGAGCGCGACCACCTGCTCAGCAGCACCAGGGGGGGGGGGGGGGGGTCTTAGGTTAGTTCAACTTGAGGTTGCGCCAACTTCAACTGCACATGCTCAGCCTGGCAACTGAGGTGGGCCCTTGCGGTCTGCGAAGCTGTTGTGCGCAAACACCTGCTCAGCAGCACAGGGGCTCCTCGGATATTACGTCTTGAGGTTGCACGTACTTCAACTTCAGCTGTAGTGCGCTTGCAGGTGTGAGCCATGCATGCCATGCATGACGTGCCCCTTTCGCCCTCCGCAGTGATCGTCTTCGTGCCCTTTGACACCGGCCTCAAACTTCTCTGGGTTGGTGTAACCTCAACTTCGCCACTGAGTCTAAACTTGAAGTTACTTGCAACTTCAACTATGGCGCCTGCGCAAGCCCACCTCGCCTTCCACAGAGATCATCTGTGTGGTGTTGAGGTCGGCCTCGAACTTGCACTGGGCTGGTACAACCTCAGCTTTGCAATTCAACCCTCAAACTTGAAGTTACTCTCAACAACTTCAACTTCACATGCGGCGCCCTATCTCGCCCTCTGCGGAGATCATCTGGGTGATCGTGAGATCCACCTCGACCTTGCATTTGGCGATGCCTTCGAACGCCTTGTTGAGGTGTGGCTGCACGGCGCGCACCTCCAGGTTCAACTTCAAAGTTGAAGTTAATTCCAGACTCTTCAACTTCACATACCTCGCCCTCCGCGGAGATCATCTGTGTGATCTTGAGATCGGCCTCGAACTTGCACTTGGCAATGCCTTCGAACGCCTTGTTGAGGTGAGGCTGCACGGCGCGCGGCTCCTTGGTCTGGCTGAGAATCTCGAGCAGCTCGTCGTTGGACAGGAAGAAGAAGCGCGGGAAGTAGAGGCGCTTCATCTCCAGGTAGTCGCTGAGGCCTGCGGATACAGGAAATCAAGTGGTTGTGTACACATATGTGCATAATTAGAGAATTTCATTTTGCTCGTCGTTGGACAGGCCAAAAATACGCGGGAAGTACAGGCGCTTCATCTCCAAGTAGTCGCTGAGGCCTGCGGATACAGGAAATCATGTGGTTTTGTAGACATACAAGCATGATTAGGGACGGATACAGGTAATCATGTGGTTTGCACACATATAAGCATGATTAGATAATCTCAAGCAGCTCGTTGTTGGATAGGAAGAAGAAGCGCCGGGAGTAGAGGCACTTCATCTCCCGGTAGTCGCTGAGGCCTGCGGACACAGGAAACTATGTGGTGCGCACGTTATATGTTATGGTTTGTGCGGTGCCACTGTACACAGGAAACATTGTGCATGACTCATGACTTATGTGTGTGAAGGAGTGTATTTATACATCTATACTTGAACAATGTGTACATAATTTTTGGTGCTTCAGCTCCAGGTAGTCGCTGAGGCCTGCGCATACAGGAAATTATGTGGTGTGTACACATACTACTTCAGAGGTATGCCTGTTCAGATAACCTCGAGCAGTTTGGCATCGGAGAGGGCACAGGAAGCCACGTGGTGCTCGCACATGGTATGGTTATGCGTGCTCAAGCCGTAACTGAGGCCTGCAGGCACAAGGAAACATGGTATACCGGTGCTTTATGTGCATAATTATTACACATGCATGTATGTGTACCATGATTACAGGCGCCAAAATCTCCAGGTAGTTGTTGACTCCTGCGGATACAGGAAACCATGTGGTGCGTCCGTACATGCACAAAACTACAAAGCCACCCACCCTTCTGGATCTCCTCCAGCTTCTGGTTGGCGGCCTTAAACTTCTCCTCGAGCTTCTTGTCCGGGTCGGCCTGCGCCATGAAGTTGGGGTCCTTATGCGTGTCCTCCATGGTCTTGCGCCACAGCGCGTCCACGCCATTGAAGCGCCGCGCCTCTGCGAGTGAACACAATTCACAGGGGAATTCATGGATCAAACTCATGCGTGAAACTTGGGGTCTTTGCACAAAATTTTGTGCTTGGTCTTGCGCTACAGCACGTCCACGCCGTTGAAGCGCCGCGCCTCTGCGAATGAACAAAATTCACAGGCAAGGTCATGGATGAAACTCATGTGTGAAAGCCACGATAAAGGTCCATGGTCGTGCGTCAGAGGGCGTCCACGCCGTTGAAGCGCCGCGCCGTTGAAGCGCCGCGCCTCTGTGTGAACAAAATTCACAGGGCAATTCATGGATGGAAGTTATGCATGAAACTCATGACGCTATTGACGAGCCGCGCGTCTGTGTGAACATGTACATAAGATTCATGGGCATTATTCATGCATGAAATTCATGACAAAGGTTTTATAAATGGTTTCGCGCTGGAGCGCGTCCACGCCATTGAGGCGCCGCGCCTCTGCGTGTGGACAACATTCACAGACAAGTTCCGCGTCCTCGGAGGAGAAGACAGACAAGCATATAAGCATTCCTGGAGCTGTTGAGCACCACACAAAAACAGTGGTGACATTGTATGCGTGTGTGGTCACCCACCTATCGGCAGCTGGCGCATGATGTCCTCGGAGGGGGAGATGGCGACACAAGCATCACTGATGCTGCTGAGCACAGAGAAAGTATATAGTACCAGTGTATGCACTTCATGTGGTGTTCCCCACGTGTGGGCAGCTGGTGCATCATGTCCTCGGAGGAGAAGATGGGCTCACAAGCATCACTGTTGCTGCTGAGCACAGACACAACCATTAGTGTGAATTATATGTACTTCACATTATACGTTTCATGTGTGGTCGCCCACCTGTTGGCAGCTGGCGCATGATGTCCTCGGAGGAGAAGATGGGCTCCAGGTACAGCCACGTGCGCTGGCACGCCACCCACTCGTCCACGAGCCCCTGCAGCACCGCCACATGGCCAGGGTCAGCCATCAAGAAAGGAAAATAATGTCTGGCTTCAGGCGTGTGACTGTGCGGTGTCCCCACAGACTGTTAATTAACAGTAACAAAGACACGCCACCCACTCGCCCACAAGCCCCTGCCCACACAAGCACCGACACGTGGCCAGGGTCAGCAAGCACGAAAAAAGCTATCTCTCAGGCGTGTGACTAGTGATGGGTCACAGCGTATTTGTTGTCTTCATCATACACGCAGTATAACGCGTGTAAATACGCCACCCACTCGTCCACGAGCCCCTGCAGCACTGCCACATGGCCAGGGTCAGCCATCAAGAGGAAAATAATGCCTGGCTTTCGCATGGCTGTGGACTGTCCCCACAGACTGTGAGTTTTAACACTAACAAAGACACGCCGCCCAATCGTCCACAAGCCCCTGCAGCACCGCCACATGGCCAGGGTCAGCAAACAGCAAAAAACATCTGGCTGTCAGGCGTATGACTGTGGACTGTCCCCACGGACTGTAAGCGAACCTAGCCAAGACACAGACTCTCATGAAACGACACGACTTTCATGGAAACCTCAAGTTAGCCTGCGTGGTTATGTGCGTGCACAGTGGTGTGGGCGCTGGCGGTTGTTGCAGGGGCCCCAGCGAGCTTCAACAGAACACACAGCGGCCACAGCGGCCCACACCAACTTCAATATTGATGTTAATACTTCAACTATGGGTTGATGCAAGGGACTGTGAGTAAACAGTAGCAAAGACACAGGCTCTCATGAAACGCCAAGGCTTGCATGAGAACCTGGAGGTACTACTGTGAGCACAGCTTCTCGGCCTTGTTTGCTGGGTAACTCGCCACGGGCGCCACACCAGGGGGGGGGGTGGAAAGCGTTGCTCAAGTACTACACTCTCGCTCACCTGAGCGTACTTGAGGCGCATCTCCCACTCCGCCTCGGAGAAGCGCCATGATTTCGTCCACGCCGCTCACGACGCAAACACACACACCAACTTCAATATTGAAGTTCATACTTCAAGTCACACCCACCTGAGCGTACTTGAGCCGCATCTCCCACGCGCGGCACTCCGCCTCGATGGGCCGAATGTACGGCGACCCGCGCATGGTCTGCGTCTTTACAATGTGGTCGTCGAGGAGCGCAATGATTTCGTCCACGCCGCTCACGACCCACGTGCCCGTCTCCTTGTACGGCTTCACCTCAAACTCCACGCTGCGCCACTCCTCCTGCGCAGGAGACCTCAGCAGCGGCGGCGGCGGCAGTGCTCAGCAGCAGGAGGTGGTGCCGGCAGGGCTCAGCAGCAGGCGCTGGCGCTGGCAATGGTCAGCAGCAGCGGCGACGATGCTCAACGGCAGCGGCAGCACTGGCACTGCTCAGCAGCAGCGGCAGCACTGGCAGTGTACAGCAGCAGCGGCAGCACTGGCAGTGTACAGCAGCAGCGGTGGCACTCGCAGCTCTCAGCAGCAGCGGTGGCGCTCACAATGCTCAGCGGCAGCGGCAGCACTGGCAGTGCTCAGCAGCATAAGGTAGGGCCAGTGGTGCTGGCAGTGCTCAGCAGCAGCGGCAGCGCTAGAAGTGCTCAGCAGTAGCGGTGACGCTGGCAGTGCGCAGCGGCAGCGGTGGCGCTGGCGGTGCTTGCAGCGGCAACGGTGGCAGTGCTCAGCAGCAGCGGAAGCGCTAGCAGTGCTCAGCAGCAGCGGCGGCTGGTGGCAGTGCTTATTGGCAGCAGTGGCACTGGCAGTGCTCAGCAGCAGCGACGGCAGCATCACGAGGTGGCGGCGCACATCCGGCTCGGCACACGCCACATATTACATTACCAAGTGTTGTTAGTGCATAGTTACGGTAATGTTCAGTAACACTGATTTATATGAACCATGTGGTTTTGCTTAGGGCCAGCAGTGTGCGCACCTTCATGCCAGCGAGCGCCCTCTCGAGGCCGTACTCCTTCTCCGCAGCAACGCCAACCTGCTCAGCACAAAGTGCAGGAGCAGCAGCAGCACCAGCACGAGCAGCAGCAGCAGAGCAGCAGCGGTGGCAGCAGCAGCACGAGCAGCAGCGGTGGCAGCAGCAGCAGAGGCGGCGGTGGCAGTGTCAACAGCGGCGGCCTCAGTAGAAATGGTGGCCACAGCGATAGCGGCGGCGGCCACAGCAGTGGCAGCAGCAGCGGCGGCCGAGGATGCCAGCACAAGCGCTGAGCACATGGTGCAGCATACTTCAAAGTTTATTTGTACTTCAGAAGTATGCACTACTGAAGTATTATGTGCCATCGAAGTATACATCAGGCAGTAGTTCACATAACATCAACGCGCGCACATACCTCCTGTATCTTCTCAATGTGCTGAACCACGTTGAGGTCCACAAGCTGGCGGAGCGTCAGCTCCTCATCTGGCTCAATGGTGCTGCCCATCTGCTCGCTCAGCAGAGCCCAGTGGCGCGGCTTCAGGGCGGGACTCGCCAAAATCTGTGGCAAAAATCACAAGAGTTTGGGGAAAATTTGAGACAGATAAAAATGTGAGCGGGTTTCATCACCGGGCTGGCCAAGATCTGTGGCAAGAATCACCCAGCATTTGGGGGACATTTGAGCCAGATAGCATTTTGAGTGGGTTTGCAGGGCGGGGCTCGCCAAAATCTGAGGCAAAATGCACCAAAATTTGTGCCAAATTTCAGTGCATGCGCACCTGAATGAGGGGGAGGTGCTCCTTGAAGGCGGTGGTCTCCTCACGCAGCCGCGCCGCGCACGCTGCCGCCGCCGGGAAGCTGTCCTCCAGCGTTTTGCTCATGCGGTAGCTGTGCCCGGGCCGAAAAAAATTGGCACAGAGCAGCAGCAGCAGCAGCAGCAGCGGCGGCAACGGCAGCGACGGCAGCAGCGGCAGCAGCAGCAGTGCCAGCAGCGGCAACAGCAACAGCGGCGGCGGCGGCGGTGGCAGCGGCAGCAGCCGTGTCGCCGGCAGCGGGTGGCAACGGCGGCAGCAGCAGCAGCAGC
The DNA here is from genome assembly GCA_032358315.1 of Ophiocytium majus. NCBI lineage: Eukaryota > Xanthophyceae > Mischococcales > Ophiocytiaceae > Ophiocytium > Ophiocytium majus. The sequence continues at coordinate 7,571 of JAULBY010017634.1, forward strand.
AGCAGCAGCACATAAGCTGTAGTTGCGGTGGCGGAGGCAGCAGCAAGTGTCCGTGTGCCGCTGGAGCACGGCGTACACGGTGGTTGTTGTCCTACAGTAGTCACAGTGACCTCTAGATCATGGCACAACTTCGAAAGTTGCTTGTGAGGACAGGATAGTTGGAAGGACTGCTGTTAAGCAGGAGGGAATATAGCGGGGCATCGATTGCAGGTGGTCCGGATAGCAGACTCGTCCATGGTGGGTTGGTAGCATAAGACAAGGCCAGTGTGGCGCGCCAGGGTTATATGGTGGCACCCACCTGGTCTTCCACCACTCGGACACGTCGCGCTCAATGTCAGCGCCCTTGAGCTCCAAAAAGGGCCCGTGCATCCACTCCTTGCGGCTCGCCAAGAAGTCAGAAATCATGTTCCACAGCCTGCGGGGAGGTACGTGTAAGCAAAAGTGGCACACACAACATGCATGCGTCAGCAGCGCCTATACACACTGACTATCTGTACTACACAGCATTATACAGAGTACATGTGACACTGAAATACATACTGCAGTACGGTATATACATGCACATCATGCCGGTACATGTCGGCTCGCTAAGAAGTCAGAGATCATGTTCCACAGGCTGCGCGGACACGTACACTGGCAACATGCCAGGCTTTCCTTAGAGTCCACACACTGTGCTGAGCAATGCCAGCCTGTTTGCTAGCAACAGTGTGTCTGATCATCCTTTTTCTGGTCACGCACGCACCGTGTGCCAAGGGCTTTCCGCGCCCTATTCGACCCTTTTGAGAGTACACCAGGCACGTGTGCGCAGCGTGTGTCAGCAACGTCTACACACTTCCGAAGTAGACACACTACATTATTAGGGAGGACATGGTATGTACCGGATGTGCAAGAATGTAAATCAGAAGTCGGAGAACATGTTCCACAGTCCGCGGGGGAGGCAGCGCGAGCGGGCGGTGGCACACACAGCATGCGTCAGCAGCGCCTGTAGTTGAAGTATATACGGAGTGTACTTCAAGTATGTACCGGTACCATGCAGTGTAATACACACGTACTGCACTGTACGGCATACTGTATTACGGTGTGCGATTGCACACACTTCCGAAGCAAAAGTAGGCTCGCCAAGAAGTCGGGCGCATGCTCCACAGCCTGCAGGGGGGTGTAAGCACATACTGCTATATGTACTAAAAAAACTACTAATACTACACCTGAAGTGTTTAATAAGGTACGTGCTTGCTGAAGTTGGGGGGGGGGCTCACTTGAAGAAGGGCTCGAGCTCCTGCTCCACAAGGTTGAGCACGGGGTACTCCGTTGGCGGGAAGCCAAACACACGTTCGCGCGCGTTGAAGTCCTCCGCCTTGGCCTTGGCATCGTTGATGGCGTCCTGCCCAGCAGAAGTTGAGTTGAAGGAGCATAGTTGAAGTTGCACCCACAGCAGCAGCAGCAGCAGCAGCAGCAGCAGCAGCAGCGGTAGAAGTGGCAGTGGCGGTGGCATTGGCAGCGGCGGCGGCAGAAGCGGCGGCAGTAGCAGGAGCAACAGTGGCAGCGGCGGCAGCAGTGGAGGCGGCAGCAGCAGCAGCGGTAGCAGCAGGGGCAGCAGTAGCAGCAGCAAGATGCAGCGCGTCAGCAGTAGAAGTGGTAGCGCCGGCAGCGGCAGCGCACAAGTTGAAGTTGAAATTGAAGTGCGGTTTCCATGCCGATAGCTGGCATGCACACATCCAATGAACAGCTGTGACCAGCGATGGCGGCGGCGGCGGCGGCAGCGCTGGGCCCTGCCAGTTTGTGTGTGATGGAAGGGTGCGCCGGTAGCACTTGGCAGCAAAATTGTATGGATTTCACATGGGCGCTATTGGCTTCCGCGTCAGATAGACCCCCCAGCTCCTTGAAGCGGGCCCCACTTGAACACAAGACCAACTACTACAGTGTTCATGACTGCACACGCTGTACATATACAGTGTATACAACGCTGTACATGTGTATATACAGTGTATACATATGCTTTCGAAGCATATAAATATATGGTGCACCTGAATGGAGTTCATGTGGTCGGTGTTGGCCTCCGCGGCGGAGTAGTCTCCCAGCTCCTTGAGGCCCGCTTCGGCTCAACACCAAGCACCTCTGTACATACAGAAGCACAGCTGTACTGGCAGTACATGCGCACGCCGTACTAGTACGTCAAACAGTACATCAGAAGTATAATATATATTTATATATACTTTGAAGTACACTGTGTAGATGTTATATCGCACCTGTATGGAGTTCACGTAGTCGGTGTTGGCCTCCGCGGCGGAGAAGTCTCCCAGCTCCTTGGCACGGGCCACGTCCGTCTCGAATCTCTCCAGAATCTCCTCGAACCGCTCCTTCTCCAGCGCCAGGCGGTCCATCATGCGCACCTGCGTTTACACACACATGCACAAAATGGTACAAATAAAATTATGTACGTGTGCAACCGTAGTATACACATGTGTGTGCACACGCGTTCCACATACGGCAAAAATTGGTACACCGGTATACATTCTCAATATACAAACTCACGAACTACTTTTGAAGTACAAGGATACACAAATGCGCATGATATATATATATATATATATAATTATATATTTATAGTCATAACTATGTGAATAGGCAGTCCCAACCTTGTCGGACGAGCGCCCCAGCAGCAACAAAATACTACCGGTAGTGTGCTTACTATTTATTACCATATTATTGGTACATTTTTGATGCACACTACGAAGTACTACGAAGTATTCACACGGATGACAAAAATGTCACACACAAACGCACGTGACAGAAGAAGTATGTGATGCACATGCGTATGCTGCTGAGCGAGCACCTTGTCCGCCTCGAGCGCCGTCTCGACCCTGTTTGCCGCGCGCCCCACGAGCGAGGGGTAGTCGAGCGTGTGCTACATGTATGCCATACCTCGGAAGTACACAAAAGCACACATACATGCTGCATACACATACTGCAGTAGTGTGTGCACACTTCGAAGTACCTGTACACACGCGTGCTGTAGTCGAGTGTGTGCCACCTGAACAACGGGAAGTATGAAACATGTGTGCATACATGTATACATGTATGCTGCTGAGCACGCACCTTGTCCACCTTGAGCGCTGTCGCAACCTTGTTTGCCGCGCGCTCCATGAGCGAGGGGTAGTCGAGCGTGTGCCACACCCATGTCATACACAAAAGCACAAACATATACTTCTACATGTATATGTGCATACATGTACATGTATGTATACAATATGCTGCTGAGCACGCACCTTGTCCACCTCGAGCGCTGTCTCGACCTTGTTCGCCGCGCGCTCCACGAGCGAGGGGTAGTCAAGCGTGTGCCACGCGAGCCGCATGTCCTCCTCGCTCAGCCGGTAGCAGAACGGGTCCAGCGCTGACAGCAGCGACTGCACACGCCCGACCTGCAGTTGAAGTATGTATAGTTGAAGTAGGTGCTCAGCAGCAGCAGCAGTGACGCATACCCTCGTCGCTCAGGCGCAAGGTGAAGCAGCACAGCTGAAGGACCATGCTCAGCAGCAGCTGCGGCATCACTAGCAGTAGAGCAGTGGTAGTGGCACTAGCGGTGGCGGCGATGGCGGCGGCCGCAGCAACGGCTCTGTCTCTATGATGTATGTATGCACGCATGCATACCAGACACAGTGGTGCGCAGGTGCGCTGCATGCCTGGGCATATATGCATTCAGTATATGCACCACCAAGTGTAATGAAAATGTACGCGCGTCTGAGCTCACCTCCGCGATGAGCGAGCTCACGGTCGCCTTGGAGCCCGCAATGTACTCCTGCTCAGTGGCAGCAGCAGCAGTTGAAGTTGCACAGTTGAAGTAGTAGCAGCAGCAGCAGCAGCGGCAGCAACAGCAGCAGCGCCAGTACCAGGAGCAGCAGCAGCAGCAGCGGCGGCACCAGCAGCAGCACCAGCAGCAGAGGCGGCGGCAGCAGCAGCAGCAGCAGAGGCGGTAGCAGCAGCAGCAGCAGCAGAAGCAGCAGCAACATTAGCAGCAGCAGCAGAGGCGGTAGCAGCAGCAGCAGCAACATTAGCAGCAGCAGCAGAGGCGGCGGCGGTGGCAGCAGAGGCGGCAGCAGGGGGGCAGATCAGTGACTCTTCAGTGCAATACAAGCAATGCACGCAGTACAAGGGGGCGTAGACACCGTACGCAAGCCGCGCCCGCAGCAGGGCCTGAGTCTGTCATTGCATGTGCCAGCGTACAACACACAGACTTCAAGTATTATACTCGAGTATGTACTTGCACATACTCCAAGTATATTTATATTATACACACAGTAGTATGCACACATGTACACATACATACTTCTATATATGTACCGGCATACTTCTGAACTATAGTAGTGTACTGCACCTGATTTGTGTACACTTCCACGTACATGGGTGTACATAAATACTTACGAAGCATCCGAAAAAAACACTAAAAAGGTATGTTTGTATATACACAGGTGTGTATATACCCACAGCAGCAGGTATAAGCCGCCCTAACCTTGAGCGCCGCCAGCTCGGCCTCGTTGCGAGGCTTCTCAGCAATTCTCACGTGAGCTGTCCTGTACTGGGCGGTGATGCCCACATTGCGCCCGCACACATGTACTGAAGCTATCAAGTACTCATGCTATGAAGTACTTGGGTGTATAACGCCGGTGCATGCTTCTGAAGTATTCGAAACTCCGGTACCGGCACACTCAGCACACAAGCTATGACTGTAATACGGGGTGTAAACACAGTACATTTGTTATAAGCTTCTACCAGTATGACTGTAGCAGAGGGTGTAAACACCCACCTTCAACGCCGCCAGCTCGGCCTCGTTGCGAGGCTTCTCCGCGATCCTCGCCAGCACCGCTTCGTACTGAGCGTCACCAGCAGCACAAAAACACTACTAGTACACCAGCTATATGCACACATGTACACATACATCTAGTATATGGACCATACTTGATGTAAAAATGATGTATCCCCACACACCTTGAGGGCTGCCAGCTCGGCCTCGTTTCGTGGCTTCTCTGCGATCCTCGCCAGCACCGTTTCGTACTGAGCAATGATGCCGGCATTGCGCTCTCGTGCGCGCGTCACCAGTGCCTCCAGCAGCGCCCCCCTCAGCGCCAGCGCGCGCGCCAGCAGGGCTGCCTTAGCTGCCGTCGTGTCCACGCTCACCAGCTCAAACTGTGTTGGCATGCACACAGAAATTGGGCAGAAAATGGGCAAAAACTTGTCAGGCCACACAGAAGATGACACCATGTTTCAGCGCCAGCGCGCGCGCCAGCAGGGCCGCCTTGGTCACAGTTGTGTCCACGCTCACAGGCTCAAACTGGGGTGGCATGCACAGAAAATGGGGCAGAAGTTGCATTAGAGGTGTCAACAAACACTGAGTTAGGAGTAGGAAAACATCGTGAACAACAATGGGAGCATGCGCCAGCAGGGCCGCCTTGGCTGCCGTCTTGTAAGCCTCACAAACTAAGGTGTCGGAAAGGAAAATGGGCAGGAAATGGCAAAAACGTGTCAAACGCACACACGCACACGCACACACACACGACGCACCTCTTCACAGTCAGCCGAGAGCGAGGCGATGGCGGTGGCGGCGTCATGCAGCTCGCGCACGCGCGCAAAGCACTGCGCGTCGCTGGCGCCTGCCACGTCCAGCGCGCCGTCGCCGCCGCCGCCGCCGTCAACACCGCCGTTGCCATCGTCGCCGCCGCCGCCCGCAAGCATGGCGCAGTAGTGGCCGTACTGCTCCGCAAGGCGCCGCGGGCCCTCCATGGCGCGGGAAACTGCAAATGTTTTGGGGGAAATTTGGGAAAATTTGAGGCAATATTGGCACAGATATGAGATGATTTCCGCACCAATTTGGGACAGTTTGGCATGAAGTTTGGACGCTGTGGGTGGGTATATGTGTCAAGTGCATGCCATTGGAGCAGTAGACCCCGGGCCTACCTTGGTGCATGACGTAATCGCGCGTCTGCACCAGGTCCGCCTCACCATCTGTCAACAAGTACTCACACTACGCACAATACTACGCACCAGAAGTACATGCTTCGAAGCACTTCGAACTATGCACCCCACGTTTGTACATACCCATGTACATACATGTGTACACGTCTGATGTACTTCAGTATACTTCAAAGTATACTTCTACAAGTATACTTCAAGTACTTGAAGTATATGCCATCGGAGCAGTAGATCCCCAGGCCGTACCTTGGTCCATGACGTAATCGCGCGTCTGCGCCAGGTCCGCCTCGACGTCCCTATACCTGGAGCCGCCACGCGCCACACCAACAACAGAAAGGGGTGGGGGGCAGCAACAGGAATTAACGAAGCAGACAGGGCAGTGTGGGTAGGCGTCAGCCACATGATCCAGACCACATGCTTCAAGCACTTGCAGTATTTATAGTTGAAGTGTACATGTACCTGAAGTATTGAAGTATACACACATACTTCAGAAGTATGTAACATGAACTATATATACAATTGAAGTGTACTTCGAAGTATATATGTATGCATAAGTACTTCAAGTATGCTGCTTGCACCATTGCTCGCCCACACGGCTCAACCAGAGGTATAGAGCGTCGGCGTGGTGTGGCTTCCTGCTCACATGTCGTTTCCATGTCCCAGCTCGAAAATGAGACGCGCCGGCAGGTGAAGCAGGCTCATCAGGTCCGAGTCCAGGGTCGTGAACCCCTGTGGTGGCAGCGGCGGCGCATGCAGGGGAGGCAGCGGCAGCTTGTGCTCAGCAGCAGCAGCAGTGGCGGGGGCAACAACGCCAGCAGCGGTGGCGGCAGCAACAGGGGCGGCGGCAGCCAGGTACTGTAGCTGCTGGATTACAGGCTTCGCGCGCGCAGCTATTGTAAGCCAATCACAATGTACTACAAGTACCTTCACGGCGGCGACCATTTCGTTGATGGCCGCGAGGCACGCCGCTGCAACCTGTCACATATCTGTACCTATTCACTGCTAGGTAGTACATATATTGATACAGCTGCTACACTGCAGACCTCATGCGCGCAAGTTCTGTATGCCAATCACCAGGTCACTTTTAGTAGTAGTAGTTCAAGTACCTTGACGGCGGCGACCACCTTGTCAACGGCCGCGAGGCACGCCGTCGCAACCTTGTGCCAATTATTGTTGCTGCTCTTCTGAAAGCTTCATGTGCGCAACCCCTGTAGGCCAATCACAACGAACTACCTGGTACTAGCAGTAGTACAAGTACCTTGACGGCGGCGACCGTTTCGTCCACGGCCGCAAGGCACGATGCCGCCCCCTTGGCCAATAACTGTAACTGTTACCAACAGGTTCATGTGCGCAACCCCTGTAGGCCAATCACAACATACTACCTTCAAAAGTGCTTCAGTAGTAGTATAAGTAGTAGTCCACGTACCTTTACGGCGGCAACCATTTCGTCCACGGCCGCGAGGCACGCTGCCGCGACCTTGCTCTCGCGCGGCTCGAACTCCACGCCGCCGCCCGTCGCGCCCAGCGCCACGCGCATTTTCACCTGCAGCCGAGGGGCACAGCACACATGAAAGCCTTACTCGGTCAGTAGTATTAAGGACAGTCAACCGCAGCGCCAAGCGCATTTTGACCTGCAGCGGGGGGCACAGCACACATCAAAGCCTTACTCAGTCAGAAATAATACTAGAGTTGCGTCCACCACTACTGTACGCACGTTCTGACCTCCAGCAGGGGACACAGCACACATCAAAAGCAGTACTTTGTCAGTGATGGTGGTACTACTGCGGGGGGCGCACGCCACATATGTATGCACCGCACGCGTGTCCACCTGTAGTGGGGTGCACAGCACACGTGAAAGCCTTACAATCAGTCAGTAATAATAGTAGTACCGTAAAAGTCGCGCCCAGCACCACATGCATGTGCACCACACGCATGTTCACCTGCAGCGGGGGGCACAGCACACATGAAAGCCTTACTCAGTCAGTGATAGTGACAGTGGAGGTGCCATACATGCCGCTGACGACAGCAATGGCACCTCCCTGCAGCGCAGCACGCGCGAAGGCGCGACAATGAGCAACTGCACGGCTCCCATCACCTGCAATCATTGGTGCAAAAAGGTCAGTTGACTGCGCGGCGCACCCATCAAGAGTGCTGTTTCTGTTTATTTTACATGCTGGTGCTGTGCCATCTTATTACACTGCCATAGTTGTTCTAGTTATTGATGCCTTACGCACCTGGAAGAGGGGCTTGAAGCAGGGCGTGGTGGGCGGCGCAAGGCCCGGGCCCGCGCTCGGCGGCGTGTGCGAAGCCACAAATGAGCGCCACGCCGCCAGCGACGCGCTGAAGAGGGCGCGCAGCTGGAAGGACATGCGCAGCTCCAGGTGCCGCAGCAGCCGCTGCAGGGCTGCACAGACATGAGAGGAGGTGGTGGCGCAGAGGTTGTTTAAGGGCTATGTGGAGCACATACTTGAAGTATATGTACACAGCAACGCGCGGCAGGGCACGGAACGCACCGGAGACGATGTACAGGCGGAGGTGGCTCTGAAAGAAGTCACCTCCTGAGTATTTACCCAAGTATATGTGAGAAGCTACTTCAAGTACATGTCACATGTGTGTGTAAGACATGACACGCAGGGGAACGCACCATAAGTGGTGTACAGGCCCAGGTCACTCTGGATCAGCCACCTACCCGAGCATTAACCCGAGTATTTAGGTATATTGAAGAACATACATGTACTTTGTGCAGCACAGATACAAAACAGAGCAGGCAGGGACATGCACCGGAGGTGGTATACCTGCGCAGGTCGCCCCAGCGAAGTCACCTATCTCAGTATGTACCCGAGTATTCAGATAAAGTGAAGCACATACATGTACTTTTTGCAGTATACTACGAAGTACACACAAAACAGAGCAGGCAGGGAAGCGCACCGGAGGTGGTGTACAGGCGCAGGTCGCTCTGGAAAAAGTCGTACACCTCCTGCACGGAGTCCATCAGCTGCTCGGCGCATGGGGCAGAGAGAGACACACACACACACACACACATGAGAGAGAGGCGCATGGTGGTTACGGCAGTTTCAGTGACGGCTGTTTCGGCAGTTACGACACGGCGGTTACGGCAAATACGGCAGTTGTGAGCGGCATCCGGGTGGGACAACAATGAGCTCAAGTGCCACATAGTTGGATACAGCTGCTCAGCACACACACACACACAAGTGAGAGAGACAAACGGCGGTTACGGCGGTTACAGTTTGGCGGTTGCGCAGTTACGGCATGCGTGAGCGGCGCATCGGCACACGGGCAGCTGAGTGGGACTCCAATGCGCTCTGGTGCTATCAATTTCTGGGGAAAAAAAAAGGACGCCTCTCCCGGAAGGTCTGTCACCATAGCCCAGGGTAATTTCGAAGACACGTACTGAAAGAGGGGAAGGAGCACACCTGCACAAGGGACGCGCGGCGGCCCAAGCGCGTGCAGCAGCGCCGTCACCTAGCTGTGTAAAGCACTCACAGTCTAGAGAAATTTTGGGAGCATTGCAAAAAAAATGGTGGGAAAATTTCTGGGACCCCACCTGCTCCAGGAACGCGCGGCGCCACTCCTGCTGCAGCCGCGCCGTCAGCTGCGCGCAGCACTTGGACTGGGCCTCCTGCGGTGCCGTGTAAGCGCTCACAGGCGGCAGCGGCGGCGGCGCAGCGGCAGCGAGAAGCATGAGAATGAGTCATGGGACAGCAGCAGCAGCAGCGGCAGCAGCAGCGGCCGCCACAACAGCGGCAGCAGCAGCAGCAGCGGCCGCCACAACAGCGGCAGCAGCAGCAGCAGCAGCCTGGAACATATATAACTATGTATAAACGCGCGCACCTGGAAGGCAGCGAGCTGGCATGGCAGCGCGACTAGTGCCTCTGCTTCTGCTGAGCACACAGCCGAGCTATATATACTTCGAAGAGTACAAGTATGTACCTCAACGTACTTTAAAGTACATATATATCATATAATATGTGTACTTCAGAAGTATACACACACGCACGCACCTGGAAGGCGGCGAGCTGGCACGGCAGTGCGAGCCCAACCAGCGCCGGGTCCACAAACAGGCTGCGCGCGAGTCCCGTGGCCCATGGCGCGTGCAGCCACAGAAACGCGCCCAGAACCTGCTGCTGAGCACTGTCACTGCTGCTGAGCACAACTACCGCCTCTGCTTGTGCTGAGCACACAGCCGAGCCATCTATGTACTTCAGAAGTACTTCAGTAGTACATGCTTTTGTATACACATACTTCTATCACAAGTATAGGTTTATGTACTTCTAAACTACATACACTTCAAGTATACACACTCCGAAGCACACGCACACACCTGGAAGGCGGCGAGCTGGCACGGCAGCGCGAGCCCCACCAGCGCCGGGTCCACAAACAGGCTGCGTGTGAAGCCCGCGGCCCACGCCGCGTGCAGCCACAGGAACGCGCCCAGAACCTGAGGAACGGCGCTGAAGTGAACGTGCCGCATGGCCTTCCGGCGGTCCCGGAACGGGTGGGCGGGGATGGGCACCTGTGCACATGGGGGGGGGGGAAGGGGGGGGGGGGTGTGCTCAGCAGCAGCTGATAAAGCGGCACGTGCGCTGCTAATGCACACAACTTCAACTGCACAACTGCTCGGTGCCCACATGCCCTCATGTCGCCATTGACCAATACACAAACTTCAAGTGTATGCGCCGGTCCCGGCGCAGGTGAGCGGGGATGGGCACCTGCGCACATGGGGGGGGTGGGGGAAGGGGGGGGGTGTGTGCTCAGCAGCAGCTAATAAAGCAGGCACGTGTGCTGGTAATGCGCACCCAATTGCAGAACTTTAAGTGCATGCAACATCAGGTAAACTACGGGTGCGGCGGCGACGGCGGCGGCACCCCGAGTGCCGCGTGCCGCTCCCTCTCCCCCCCGCCGCACGTGCGAAGTGCATGAAACAGAGAGTCGCCTTCTTCACCGCCAACTTTAACTAAAGAGCTTCAAGTACACAACTTCAAGCGCACCACAGCAGAGCTCACACCCACCCACCTTGCCGCACCACCGCTGTGGGGGCGGCGGCGGCGGCGGCGGCAGCCCGAGCGCCGCATACCACTCCCTCTCCCCCCCGCCGCCCGTGCGAAGCGCGTGAAAGAGAGTTGCCTTCTTCATAGCCAACTTCAACTGCAGAACTTCAAGTACACAACTTCATATGCATCACCGCACAGCTATTGCTCACCTTGCCGCACCAGCGCTGTGGGGGTGGCGGCGGCGGCGGCGGCAGCCCGAGCGCCGCGTACCGCTCCCTCTCCCCCCCGCCGCCCGTGCGGAGCGCATGGAAGAGAGTTGCCTTCTTCATGGCGCGCGCGTGCAGCTGAATCGCCTCGCGTGTGAGCTCGCGGAGGGGCAGCGCGGCGCCGCCGGCGCCGGCGCCACCGCCGCCCGCGGTGGAGGGGAAGGGGACGCTCCTGGGGAGTCCGTCGGCCACACGCTCGTGTATGGAGCGCAGGACGGAGCCCTGTCGTGGGCAGACGATTGTCACAGAAACACGGTAACATGGTGGTAAATGCTCTATGAAGCATCCTGTATAAGTATGTACCGGTACTTTGTAGTATAAAGTAGTGGGCAGACACGGCAACATGGTGGTTCATGTATATCTTTTTAAGTACTTCGTGCAGTATATACTTATAGTATGTACATATAGTAGGTACTGTTTAAATGCCGAAGTAGTTGCCCGGGCACGGCAGAGGGGTGTGTGTGTGAAACGTACGGTTACGGTGCACTCTTTGTGCGCGGCAGTGACGTATCAGAGCGGGCAAGTAGGCTGTTTTTTTGTGGTGACACGCGCTGGGCAGCGGCCACGCCTGAGACGCGCTGCGCAGCGACCTGCTGCCAACTTCAACACCACCCAACTTCAACACCAACAGAAGTTCAACCTGTCCAAGCTGCTGAGTTTGCGGCCGCTGCCGCACTCGCTCACCTGCACCGCGCAGCGTGTCCATCGGACGTAGCACGTGTCGAAGCGCTACCCCGCACCCAACTTCAACACCAACAAAATCAAACCTCTCTAAGAAGTTGTTGAGGTTTGTACCCTCAACTGCACCGCGCGCAGCGTGTCCAAGGGGTGCCGCGCGAGGTAGTGGTTGAACACAGCGCAGCGGCACCATGGCATCGCTCCGCACAGCCTCCGCCGCCGCGCGCCGCACGTCCACCGCGTGCGCGGCTCCTCTGCGGCAACCAGCTTCAACACCAACCAGATTCAACACCCAACCAAACCCAACACCAACCATCTCAAACACCAACAAACTTCAACTTTTTTTTTTTCTTCGTTTTGTGCGTTTACAATCAACAATGGCGCACATTGTTTCAGTTCGAATTGTGCCCACCCCCACCTGCACCGCGCGGAGCGTGTCCATGGGGCGCCGCGCCAGGTAGTGGTCAAACCGCAGCCGCGCCATGGCGTCCCGCCGCGCCGCCTCCGCCGCCGCGCGCCGCGCCTCCCACCGCGCGCGCGGCTCCGCGTCAAAGAGCAGGTTGAGGCGCCGCACGGCCTTTGCACGGCCATCCGCGTGCAGGCGCACACGGAAGCGCGCGCTGGGGCGGTCGTAGCCCGGGACGGTGCAGCGCGCCCACCTGGATAGTAGTAGAGGGGGGGGGGGGGGGGCGCGCG